>JARHVA010002741.1:990000-1270000 GCA_037957365.1 Torreya grandis
AGGCATTAATCTAAGTATTTATATGTGTGTGTGTGTGTATTTTCATACACAATTAAATTTATTATAAAATCCCATAGCATCCTTACCCAATTTCCTAGTTAGGTATAACACAATTGAATCTCGCATAACCCATACAAAATTTTATCTATGTTTGAGAATTAATGCTTATATCCTCAACAGGTTACAGAATTAAAATTGAATCCAAGACCCTACCCAAAATAACCTTTAAATTAAATAACCATACAACAAATTTTATAAGGATTACAAATTAAAAATGAATTAATATAGATCTTTCATATCTAATATAACCATGGCAAAATACTATAGAGCTAACAATTCCACTAGGGTTACTCTAGGTTGGATGTGGGATCTTGAATAGATGAGCCATCTATAGGGCCCTACATTCAGCCCTTAATTTTTTTATAATTTCAAAAACAATTGAAACCTAGGAAACCCTTTAACATTCCTTTTCCAAAAATACATCAGACCATATACACAAGAATTTAAAGTACATCACCAAACTATAAAAATGATTATAATTCCAAAGAAGATGAATCTATTTTCATTCCTTAGTTTTAATACCCTTTTTTTACTTATGTCTACTACACCCACGTATGTCATGCCCTCATAGGACTCCTTGCCCTCACTTTTACCCTTCTCCATGCCCTTTTTTGAAATCAATTTGTCCCCTTTCTTAGTAGAAAAATAATGACTAAAATAATTCATGTGATGAATAACTCAATAAAACTCAACAAAGATACAGTCTACCACCATTTTTTCATGCAACCAACCTTCCAAAATTTAAAATATTTTAGTTAAAAATTATTTTTATATTGAATCAATGATAACTTAGAAACCTTAATCATCTCTAAAGTTTGAGTGATTAGTTTAATAATCATTTTATGAATGTAGTTTGACTTCAATACAAACATCAAAATTCCTTAGTTCCCATGAAAATTGAATTTATACAAAGTCTTATAACATTATAATAACATACAATGTCACTAAATAATAAGACCAATATCAATGCATTCGACCTTCAAGCTAGAATTTAACTTCCTAGGTTAAAAAACTAACCATAGACATTAACAAACACAATGATGTCTATATAATTGTTAAATAATGAAATTATCTTTATTAATTTTCATAGTATTTTGTTTATTGCCTAACCACTACACTTAATTAAAAAACATTAACTTCATTTTATCATGCCAATTTAGTATCATTCACTATTGCCTAACTAGGGACTATAACTCATTAATGTCGTATTACATGTTTATGCAATAATTATAAATGCCAATAGTAACCTTATAAACACAAGTGAATTAATAAAATATTTGAGCTAAGTAATAAAATACATCTATTAATACAATAAATAATCCAAATAAAGCATTATAAATATAAATAATTAGCTATGTATAATACAATGGTCATTCTTGTTAAAACATGAACAGATTCATTCAAACAACTAAGCCACAACATAATAGCTATTAATGCATTATACAACCAAATTAGTGAAATTACACAATCATACAACATTATCATATAGTAGAAACAAGATCAAAATAAACATACTTAATAGAAATCAAAACATACCACAACTATCACACTCAAACAATAATCACAAAACATGTTATTCTATTATGGTGTGTGTTAGAGGTACAATCACTAAGAGGGTGGCGGGGTGAATTAGTGAGACCACATAATCCAACTTCAATTCCAATTACTTTAATATCTTAATCATTCAATACATACATTTATAAGGTATACACATCATTCATAGAAATGAATAGGAAAGACAATGCAAGATCAAACACATAACACATGACATACATGGGAAACCCTCTTGGGGAATAAAACCCATTAGAATATGAAATTAGACTACTATCCTATAATAAAAAGAACCAATTTAGACCAGACTCAACTAATTAATTAACTACCATCCCTTATTTAATGATACTACAATCCCATAAGGTGATACAACACCTATCTAGTTGAGCTACCACAAGAACTAGACCATTAGCAAATTTCACCATCCAATGAGGTTTATACCCCATATATGTTGATATCCATAAAAAAACCTATGAAAATACATATCCTTAACATTTATTTCCTACCATTTTAATGGATATATAAAGTATATCAACTTTATTCAACTCTGCATACTCAATGCATCCAAAGCCACCTTTTGGAACACCTTAGACCTCTTCACTCATACTCAACTTAAAATAATAATATTATAACATAAAAAACATTAAAAATAGTTGATATATATATTCCTCAATCTAATCTAATCATCATCTCATCTACCGAGCACTCTACCCGTCTTTTGCTCCATAATTCTCACATGCACACACCTTGCACAATTGTTCTCCAATGTCTAGAAGCCATCATATTTGGTTTCAATATATATATATATATATATATATATATATATATATATATATATATATATATATATATATATATATATATATATAATTCATGAGTTATCAAGTCAAAAATATTTAATTTTTTTCCACAATACATTCCTTTACCCTTAAATCATCTTACATGGGCCACAATTAAGCACACCACACTTTCAAATAGGCCTAAGTCACCTTTTAGGTCCTATGCTAACCCATTCACCTCTTTGACTCTTCTTTGAGAAAAAAAAGAACATAAGAACACTTTAAAACTACATGAAACCATTTTAAATGATATATATGTTGCCTTAAGCTCCAACAACCATCACATTACCTTTTTTCTTAAGCACAATTTGTTCAAACAATTCTATGTACACACAATCACCTTCTAACCCTTTGTTCATACTCCATATGATTGAACAAACATTCAAAATGTAAAATAAACATCCTAATAGATTATTAAAAACTTATAAATATATAATTCATCATTATACATCAAAATATCAAAAAATTAATCTCAAACAACCTTCTCGAGTCATGTGCATAACATAGTCAAACACACAGTCAACTTTAGACCTTCATAAATTTGACTATACATATGTTCAAATCTTCATATTTATTTTTAAATATTATTCTTGGAGTCTTATACAAATTATATTTTTACACCATGGGAGATTTCTACATATGTCAAAATATATGTCCCAAAAACTAGACACTGGTCATTCCTTTGTTAAATTCAAATATTTGAGTTCAAATGATCATAGTTAAACTTCAAACACCATGTCCTCATCTCATGTCCTTGATGATTAGATAAACCACACACCATTTATATTGTTCAAAATTTAACTCATAGTACACAATTTACCAAATGTTAAACATCAAACACTTGGCCTCATCTTGTGCAATCTTACAATCTTGATCACACATGCTCCATCAATCTCTTTGAGATTGTCTTGCTTTAGTAATGCTAAAATTATATCAATTTTATCTCTTAAATTTAATGCAAACCATTAATATCAATTAGTATAAATAACTAATCACCATTCATCCTTGTAAGAATTTATATCTTTATCTCTATTCAACATTAAACATCAAACACTTGACACTATCTCACTACATCTTAACATCTTGGAATAAACATGCTCTGTCAATCCTTTTGTAAGGAGATCGATCTTTACTCAATTTAAGAATTAAACACTTTAACCCATTTGAATTGATATGTACCATAGATATATATGTATGAAATGATACAAATTATTATATCTTTGTCTAGTCATGATCTTTAACATTATGTAAAAATGACTAGGTATGGGGACTATTGCTTATTTGCTTTGAAGGCCAACTTTGGATCTCAATAACTTTTGTTGTGCTTAGATGTATGATATAAAATTTGGACCATATGATTTAATCACATAAGATAATATAGCCATATTTCAAATTCATCCTAAAACTTTTTCTCATGTGAGATATAACTCCATTAATCCACTCACCTAAATTTTTCTACCACAGAGCCAACTATGTCAAGAACTATCTAGAATGACCAACTTTTCACATGCATATATTTTGATATGCTTCATCACTTGACTTGAAAGTTAGAAAAAACAAACTAGGCACAAAAATCAACAAAACTATATGATAAAATTATCCTAAAATTTCCATATATATGAGATATGCCACCATCAAAATTCCTACTCAACTTTCTTAGCACGTTGCAAATTTGGATAAGTATGGGAAACCACTATCAAAATGCTTGAGAGCCCAACTTTTCAATTGAATATATTTTGTCATGATTTATTACTTGACTTTAGAATTATTTAATAAAAAATATGGACTAATTTTATCATAATCATATGTCCAAATCCCCCTCACTCATTCACACATGGTAATTATGAAATTAGCCAACTACATACTTAGATTTTCTACCATTAGACCCAAAATGTCTAGATGCAAACAATGATCAAGAAAATGAAATTTAATCATGAAAAAAAGAACTCAAATCATTATTTAATTTTGATAGGTCACATTTTAAATTCTAAGATCACTAAAATCATCCCTAAACATCTCTAACCATGGCAAAACTGAAGATCAACCAAGTCTTCTTCAAACACACTAAGACAAGCACATTGCACACTTTGTCATTATCATATAGACTATAAAGACACTTCATCCACTCACTTGGAAACATCCATGACATCACCATGATGTAACTAATAAATCTAAAATAATATCCCCATTTTTATTAATTTCAACAACCATCATATAGCAATATACAACTCATATTCCTTCTCTCTCTTCAAGCACTCTCAAAATAGGAACTTTCTCCCCATTTGACATAATGACAAACTGGGAACCAACTGATCCTAAGGACCTAAAAATTAAAAAAACAAGATAATAACACCTTAAAAATATGATAAAAACTCCACCTTACCTTTATCCTACCTCTTATTTCCTTGACAACTTCCTCTTCCTCCATGCCAACACTCTTTTTAACAAAGCAATACAACCAATGACACACAAAAATATAGAAATCTAATATAACTCACCAAGAAATATCTAAAAGGTACTCCCCCTAAGATCTCTAAGTAATTTCACCTCTTGAGTATCTTTAGATCTTTCTCTTTTGGAAACACTAAGCAAAAATAGCAAATCTTCATATTAGGGTTGTCTAGACTCCTTGTAGCCCTACCTAGAACTTGTAAAGCCCACAACCTTTAGTAGACACATCTTCAATATCTAAAAATTCACATCTGAATCACTCTCATATGCCCCCTAAAGTAAACCAATTTCAAACAATTAGTTCACCCCATGCAATATACTTCCTTCACAAACCTACTAGCCAATTAGGCCTCCATCTTGATGAAAGCATGAATAATTTGGAAAAGACAAACCTTCAAATCTCTATGAAGTTTTATTTGGAAACCCATTTGGCCCATTCAACATATTAATAATCCTAAGAACTCAAATCATAATACAAACCACTTTTTTAGCATATTTGAAAACCCTATAATCTCAAAACAACTAGGTTCAACATACCTCCTTCTGGTCAATGCACACATCTAAAAAATATTGCACACCTATAAAAACCCATTTTAGACAATTAAAAACTACACATTTGTAGTTTTCAATGTTTAAATGACTCAAAACTCCCTAAATACCCAATAAAACCTTATTAACCCTTAACCAACCCCTCTTAACCTAACCAAATCACTATTCTCCTATTCACATAGCACTATTCAAAAGTACTATTCACTATCACTATTCACTGTGGGACCCACTTTCACTATTCAAGATGACATGGTAAGTGACATGGCATGTGATATAGCAAGTAAAATGGCATGTGACATGACAAGTGACATGGAAACTAACATGAAAGGTGATATGGCAAGTGACATGGCTTGAAAGTGAGGTGGCTTAAGGTGGGACATCATACCCCACGTAGGACCTACCTCCAAGATACTTCATGACATCATAAAGCACCAAAGGTCCCCTCCTTTAGAATGTGGTGAATTTTTACCCATGGGGACATAATTCAACATGTGTTTTTATCCTCATACATGAAATATGATGCCAAAATGCATGGGTCACTTAGCCAAAAGATGAAAGTAAGTGGTGGAAGGTATTTTGGACCCATGTGAGACCATGCGAGTGATTTCCTCTCCATTTTGGAGTCTTTATCAAGTTTGGAGACAAACAAACCAAGTGGGATACCTATTATATAAGTGATAATCTCACCCCCTTGTCTTTAATGACCACTCATGCACCCACATAGAAAATGGTGACAAAATTCATGGGGCACTTAGCCAAAAGGCAAATTAGCTTGGTGAAAAGTCCTTTGGCATTATTTTGAGCCCATGTGCATGATTCCCACTCTAAACTTGACTCATGTGCAAGGTGGGAGAAAAACCAAAAAGGTGGTAATCCCACCATCCTTATCCCATTTGTCATTTATGAGTCTACTTGAAAAATGGTGCCATACTTCTACTATTCCCTCTTTTGGCATGTTTCTTGACAAAAAATGCTATAAATATGAAGCTCCCCGTTCACCCATGGTTAAGATGGTTAATATTTGTTAGAAGAATTTATTTTTTATATTTAAGAGTATTTGGAATTAGGTCATCATCATCTTGGAAAAGATAAAAGTTCAAAGCAATATAACCCTATCAAAATTGTAAGCCATCACCAAACAACATCAACATATTCAAGTTTTTTCAAGGTAACTTTAATTATTTTGTAATTCCATTTCCATCTCTTTGGCCTTGAATTTTATTGACCTATAAACCATATCCTATTCTCCTCCTATTTTCCATTTATCATTTATCCCTTTTACATCTTCACCCTTGACCATTCACTTGCTTACCCTCTTTACCATCTTTATCCTTTTTGCCTTTACCCTCCTTTTATCCCTTTTGCCTTCTTGGCCCTTTTGTTTAACCATTAGCCCATTTTACTTCTTATATATTTCCTTACCATTTATCCATTAATCTCCTTGTCTATTTGTGTCCTTAACCATTTACCAAACCCAACCAAACCACATATTTTTGAATACTTATCACTTCGCCAAACCAAAAACCACAACCTTAAGATAATTAATCTTTAGCATATATATTAATCACACTCATTGCTTTGTTTTAATTACCTTATAAAAGCATTTGGTTTTATTAATAAAATTTGCTCATTTTCTATTTTATTTTTAGTTATTTTTTGTTTTAGGAAAGTTCTATAATTTTATTTCTCAAACTTAAATGCTTAAAATAGGTGGATTGATAGCCTCTTAAAAAGCTTTTGCTTTTAGGATGTAGCTCACGCTAGGTAATCCACCCACCTACTTGTCTAATAAATAATTTGTTTTTAGTGATTTCTTATTTTCAAGTCATCCTCCCAAGCCAAATAAGAACTCTCACAAGGTTTAGAATTTAATGCGTGCATCTTTTAACATGTTTTCCACACACCCTCTTAACTAGTTTCTTTATTTTCAAAACTAGGAAAAATACAAAAAAAAATAGATAGAAACATTTTGGCACTCCCAGTGGGACCCTTGAGTTTTCTTGGGTTCATTAGTTTTTTTAGGACATAAATTAGTGAAAATTTCATTTAGTTTCAATAGTAAAAATTTCAAATAAGTACATTCTTTACACATTAGGTGTTATTTCTTACATTTTTAGTTACATTTTTTTATAGAAAATTTAAATTTTATTTTCTTGAATTTCTAAAAATAAATCAAAAACTAAAAAGGAAAGAAAGGAAAACTCATCCTAAGATTAGGATTGAATTTTCATGTTACATTTAGGTGCATTTAAGTTGTTTTTTTTGTGTTCATTGAAAAGAAATTAGAAATTTCTTTTTGGTTAAAATTAACTACATATATTGTTTGTTTGCTTGTTTTAGTTCACCTATATTAATTAAGCAAAGAAAATTAATCATAGAACCACAAATATTACATAATCCAAACCAATTTCACTAAAATAAACATAAAACACACTTGAGACAAGGCTCGACTAGGATTTCATCACCTAACAGATCACCTTACCCTCTCTCGGTTATCATACTTGGATTTAATCACTGAGGAGATAACCAACTCACCTCTCTGGTTGATTATAAACTCTACATAAATGGTATAAAGGCTAATCACCTGCACTAGCTAGGAGTAAGACCCAAGTCGTATATGATCTAATACAGACTTGTTTTTTAGCACCTAAATTTAACCCAAAACTAAACATAGATGGATTTTTAGGACCTATTCAAGCCAATTTATTCTTCACACTTTTCTAAGGCATAATCCAAAAGATAGATAATTAAATATTTAAGGTTTAATGTACTCATAGTGATTGAATTATTTTCCTTGAATATTTTTTTATTTCTCTTTATTTGAGATATGAGAATGTATCATTCACTTTTTTATCTTCTCATATGGTTCTCACTCACTAACAAAGAAGAGACCTTCAGGAACAAAACTCACCACCAAATAAACCATTGTTTTCCACTTCTACATCCATGGAACATGTTTCCAAACTTATAAACTCCCCTCACTGTCTAAAATGTCTTATTTAGATAATCCCAAGAGATGTGGATTTTTTTGCTTTCCTAAACAAAAATTATGTAATCTTACAACATTACCTTAGAACTACATCTTACCAAATCTTGGTTTCAACCCCACCCATAGACCCACCTTATGGCATACCTCTCCACCTCATGGGGAGTACCTCCACTACCATGGGTAATTCTCAACCTTTATTTGCAAAAAAATTATCATCAACAAACAACCCCCTCAAAACTACCATTCAAGACCAACCAACCCAAATTACCACTACCCTTGTGCCTCATACTAATCACTCCCCTACAATAGAAGTTCCTACCTCTAGCACTACCCATCTCCCTCTAGTTGCCTCTAACCCATAAAAAACTACTCCAATTAAAAGCCTTGAGGTATCTATACCCTCTATGTTACCACTGATTAGTATAAAGGTCACTACACTTCCATTGGCCACTAACCCAACTACCACTCCTAACCAACAAGCAACCTTTAATTATCTCCATAATCCACAAGGGCACATGCCCACTACCAAACCCTACCCAACCATTTAAATAAACATAAAAATATATCTCTTCCACCCAACTAATGGCATTCACATACCAATATGTGTTAGCCTCTTAACCTTCCACCCATTATCAACATGTTTCTCAACCACCATCATAATATGCATCTTACAACCTTTTAGGTGCTCAACCTTAAACAGACTTCACAAAGATTATCATGGACAAGATGACTACCCTTGAGTCATCCATATCGATATCCCATAATATTTTGTCCTATGATCAAATTTGTAATAAACCTATTCACCCTTTGGTCCCTTTCAAACCTTATCCAGCCCAGTGGGAAATTCCAAAATTTACCAAGTTTAACATTAAGGAAGACCCTCAACAAAATTTAAGAGAATTTGGGCATTCATGATACTTTATTTCCCATGATGATTCTCTTCTCCTCTATGCCTTTCTTATGTCATTATATGTACCAATATTGGATTGGTATAGTTTCATACACAAACATTCCATCTTCTCCTTCAACCAACTATCCCAAAACTTCTTGGATCACTTTTTGATCAATTATCCAAGAAATTTTACATTACCAACCTATACTCCATTTGTAAATTTGAGGATGAGTCCATTTATGATTTTGTGGCTCATTGGAGGAACCTAGTTAGCCAACTTTCCTTTTCCTTGCCTCAACTTAAACTTATAGAGCTCTTTACTTGAGCATGTACCAAACATATCTCATCCACATTTCATGTCCAAATATTTTGAACATTTTATCAATATTTTACCATGACTCACAAACTATAAAATAGAGCCATTGGTGAAGGAAAATTAAATTTGAAGAACAAGAACTCAACTTACAATCCCAATGAGCCCTCTTCTTCCAAACCAAATTTCAAACCAATAACAACACAAAAAATAAAACAACCACCAATTATATTATCCTCAAAGCCACACCTCTACCATCCACCAACCAAAAAAATTGAGGAGCCAAACCTCAAACTCCCCTAATTATTCAAAAAAAAAACCAAAGGAACTAAACTTAGAATAATTAGAAGCAATTAACTCCACTTGGGGAACCGTATGCTTCTATTTTGGAAAAGTTATTAAAATATAATATCATCCAAATTCCACCAATTATACCACCCCAATAGTTTGATGCTTCTCACCCCATGTTGGGTTGGTATAATGAAAATTATCATTGTGCCTTTCACCAAGTCATAGGACATGATATTAATAGGTGTAATACCTTCAAATACCTTGTCCAATCTATCATTGACAAGGGGATCTTAGATTATACAACCCAAAAACACCACCCAACAAAGCCCTTGACATATTTAGGAAACCTTTTCCAAACCATGATCCCACCAAAAATGAGAGAAACAACATCAAATGTTGTGTTGACACCCATATCATTAACATGGTTCTTGACACGCTCTCTGATAAATAACTTATTCACCAACCTACCAATCCCCCTCAACTTATTGAAGTAGTAGAGTTAATTTTTACCCCTTTAGACATCCAAATAAAGGAATTAACCATATCTACACCTTTGACAGAGGTTACCATACATATCTCCCCTATTATAGAACCATCCAGTCCATGTTTGGAAGCTATCTCACAAGAAGAGATAAATTCCCCCACCAAACCTCTAATTTCATAACCTTCCATCAAAAACCAAGATAAAGGAAAGTGAACCAAAATATAACCCCTAACCCCTTCTTTGTTGGACCAACATAGCCCTTCTAAACCAACCAAAACCTCCACCTAACTAACCAAAACCTCCTCCAAATTGATTGACCCTCAAACACCTTAACCCACCAAGACAACTAAAGTAACCAAACCCCCTCCAAAAATAATAACTAAAAAAACCAAAGAGGTAAAACCACCCAATGGCCCAAAACCTTAAATTTTACCTCCCTCAAATTGTCCCTCCATTTTGGGTACTCATCCCTCTACCTTGAGCACAAAGCCCATTATTTTCACAAAAACCCCACCAACTCTATTGGTTACACCTTCACACTTATTTTCTGCTACGACTCTTTTTACTACACTAATCATACCTAAGTTACCTATCTTTCCATCCTCCACCTCTAGGTCATGAACCATCTTGCCTAAACCAAAACCGTCAACCAAGCATACCACCTTACCCAAGACACCTATAACCAAACTTACTTCTAAACAACCTTCTACCTCAACACCTAAAACAAAAACCACTAAACCTCTACCACCCTTAATTGAGTCTTACCTAACCATTATCTAATGGTTATTGCAAACCTCTCTCTTGATCTTCCCACCCATCAAACCCTTTAACCCCTCACATCCCAAACCATCATGGTTCAAAAAGAATTTGATTTATTTATACCACATGACACCTAGTCATAATATGAAGAATTGTAAAGCTCTCCAAACTCTCATCCACAACCTTTATGATGAGGATTATTTATTAATATAAAAACCTACTATATCACCCATACCAACCAAAAAAAAACCATACCTACCCAAAAATTATCCACTCCCATGATCTCACCCAAGAATGAATACGAGTCTAACCACTCTACTACCTCACCCTCTCCTCCTATCTATACTATCAATATGGTCATGAGATCACAAAAAAATGATAAAGGGAAGGCTAAGGTTTTAATTCATTGAACATACCCATCTTCAAATTCCCAAGTGAACCACACCCAACCATCTCCATCTTCAAGCAAAGCTAAGGTGGCTATTTTATGTGTCCACGCAATCTAAACCCTCATACCCCAACCCATATGAAATATCTATATAAAAAGCTATCCTTAAGAAGCTTCACCATAACCCAAAAAAAATAAGCTTGTATGAGTTGATTTATACTTCTCCCCCTCACTACCAAGCACTCATAGAACCCTATCAATCCATTGAGGTCCAACCTAATAACCCTTAACCTATAGCTACAATTGTGGGTTCCCTCCAAAATTCAAACCTTGTCACCTTTAAGAATTCAAAAATACCTTCTATCCACCCAAAGACCTAGATCCCTCACTCTTTATTATCACTTACATCAACCAAAACCACATGAAAAGGGTGATGATTGATGGGGGAGCTAGCATTAACATCATATCCTCCTCTACTTATAACCAACTTATCTTACTACAAAATATCATGTTAGAATCCATAGCCATCCTCCAATCCTTTAACAACACTATGGCCACTACCTTGGGAACCATTATCTTTCATATCCATGTAAGACCCCACACACTCCCTGAACTCTTCTATGTGTTAGAAGGAGAATTCCAATACAACATATTATTGGGATGACCTTATATTTTCTCCATGGAATGAATTCCCTCTACACTCCATAAATGCATTAAGTTTAAGCATGAGGGTCAGGTCATCAATATCCTAGTAAACCCAAATCCTTTATCAACATGAAACATGACCTATCATCCCAATGACATCCTCATACACCCATCCAAGCACCTTTAACAATTACACCCCAACCAATAACCATTAATGAAATATTAACTAGCTTGTCTATTCCTTCTTCATAGATCCCCATAAAGGAACCCTTAGAATTTATGTTCCAATGATTCTCATTAGGGGAGTATCACCTTCTAGTGATAGATGCTTTCCCTACTCCTCAAGAATATTGAAACCTCAAACATGACCCTTCTTATGACCCTAACATCATAACCATCATCCTTTTTAGTTCCCTTAATCATCAAATAAACTTCATCTATGTGGGACTTGATCAACCATTTCTTACTCCCACCACTACCTCCTCCATCCAACCATTCACATATAACTTTTCCTACCTTGACAAACTAGCATTCACTAAATTATACCTTCATAGGTGTGCTTAGAAGAGATTTGGTCTAGGCTGATATGAATAAGGACCTCATTATTTACCCTCAATTAAAACCCAAACCTCATGAGTCATTTGTCTTGGGGTTTGTACCACCTGAAGAACCCACCAATTCACCCAAACCTATTGACACCATCAAGGAAGACATCCCCTCTTCATCAACCCAACCTCCTTCTAAGTTTAAGGATTTTTATATCATTCCCCCAAACAATTTTTTTATCAAAACCATTATTTTAGGCTCCCTGACCTATTAAAAAGATGGCCAAATTTGAACCCTTACTCTCATCCATCCTAAAATGATAGAGAAATATTCTCCTACCATCAAAACCATTTAAAATCAATATGATGATTCTATTCTCAACATACCTTGGTGCCCTAGATTATTCAATCCAAAATCCCTTCCTCTTGAATCCTCAACCATGTTGAATGAATCCACTATGGATATCAACTTTGGCACTATGGACAAGACCCATGTTGTCAAATTGGGCCAAACATTGAATGCTGAAGAAATTCAAGACTTATCCTCTTTCCTCCAAGATCATAACATAGAATTCACTTCATCTTATAATGATATGCCTAGGATTGACCCCACCATTTCTACCCATAATATAGTCACTCATCATGATGATAAGCCTATTAAATATAAACTTCAATGAATGCATCCTTGCATCAACCTTCTTGTCAAAGAAAAGCTTCAACATCTCCTATTTGTAAACTTCATTCAACCCATTGATTACCCCCAATGGATCTCAAATATCACACCTATCACCAAATCCATTGGGGTTCTACACATTTGTGTGGATTTTCATGACCTTAATCTTACCTACCTGAAGATGACTTTCCTTTACCTAGTATTGACTAGCTTGTT
Source organism: Torreya grandis (assembly GCA_037957365.1). NCBI lineage: Eukaryota > Viridiplantae > Streptophyta > Pinopsida > Cupressales > Taxaceae > Torreya > Torreya grandis. The sequence goes on from JARHVA010002741.1 coordinate 1,003,646, forward strand.
GATCTTATAGCTGACCATGAGATGTTATCTCTCATGGATGGGTTTTTAGGTTACAATCAGATCTTAATTAATCCTAAAGATCAACATAAAATTTCCTTTATCACCCCTTGGGGAACTTTTTATTATAGAGTCATGCCTTTTGGGTTAAAAAACACTGGTCTAACCTACTAGTGAGCCATGACTTACATCTTCCATGACCTCATTCACACCATCATAGAGGACTATGTTGATGATCTCTTTGGAAAATCCAAATATTTCCAAGATCATTTTAAATTTTTTAGCATTATATTTGAATGCCTAATCCATTTTCATTTCTGACTCAACCCCAAAAAATGTGTTTTTAGGGTCCTTTTCAAAAATCTTCTTGGTTTTATCATCATTCTTTGATGAATCGAAGTAGATCCTACTAAGGTCAAAACAATCTTAGAGATTCCCCCTCCTACCAATATTAAACAAATATGTAGCCTACATAGAAAACTTTAATCTAATCACCATTTCATTTCCCAACTTTCAAACTAGTGCCTACCTTTCCATCACCTTCTGAAGAAGGATGTCTCTTTCAAATGGAATAGTGATTGTCAAAAATCCTTTAAATTTCTCAGATAATTACTTTTGTTACCTTCTATATTCATCCCTCATAAGGATTACCACCCCTTTCACCTATATATCTCTACCACTAACCATTCCCTAGGGGAAATGTTGGCTCACTGAGATGAATAACACAAAGAACAAGTTGTATACTAAATTATCGACATGCTTGTAGAATATGATATTTTTTATACCCATACTAAAAAAATTTGCTTAGCCTTGAATTTCATGGCCACCAAATTCCACCACTACCTTCTCAACCATAAAACCTATGTCATAGCAAACATCAATCCACTCAAGTACATGCATTCCAAGCCATACCAAAACTAGCATATGGCTAAATGGCTTATGTTATTAGCAAAATTTGATCTTGAGTTCCTTTAGAAAAATTCAATTAAAGGGAAAGTCAATGTAAATCAATTGGTTGAAGTAATTTTGATAGATCACCAACCACTTCCTCTTAAATTCCCAGATGAATCCTTCGCTATTCTCTCCCAAGAGGACACAACCTACCAAATGACTATGTTTTTTGATGGTTAGAAGTTCCAACAAGGTGGCGGTGTTGGATTTATTCTCATTCATCTTGATGGTGAACCCATTCATCTTTCATTCAAACTTGACTTTGAATGCACCAACAATATGGGTGAGTATGAAGCCCTAGTCATAGGTCTCCCAACCACTCTAGCCTTGGGAATTAAGACCATCAATGTCTTTAGTGATTCCTAGCTCATCGTCAACAAAGTAAATGGATCATGTCAATGTAATAATGATGTCTTACATAAATATAAAATTTTATTTGACAAATTCTTAGAAGCATTTGAATATTACCTAGTCCAATCTGTTCCCCGATCTACCAGTAAATTTGTAGATACAATGGATTGCTTTACTTCCTAAATCCCTCCCAACCTTCCAATTATAAAATATTTGTCAAAATTAATCATTTTACCTCACACTATTATAACCAATCTCACCTCCCCACCATTTTTATTCTGAAGGAATCCCCATCCAACATTTGGTATGACCAAACTTTAAACTACCTCAACCTGGGCATTGTTCCTCCCAACCTCTCTAGGAATACTCAAGGAAAATTCATTTAGAGTACCTCTCATTATACCATGCTAGGGGTAATACTTTTAAAATGTGCATTTTATGGACTCCTTCATTACCTATGCATCCATGAATCTTCCCATGCCATCAGGGAAACACATGATGGGATCTATGGGGGACACTTTAGTGATTTAGCAATCGATAAGCATAGCCTTCACCTTGGCTACTATTGGCCTACCCTTAACCAAGACTATTTTGATTATGTAAAAAAGTGTGATAAATGTTAAAAATAAGCTAATTTACATCACACACTAGCCAATGGCCTCTAATTATCTAAGGAATTTTGGCCTTTCTCACAATAGGGACTCAATCTCATTAGGGAAATCAATCCCCATTCTTCAAAACATCATAGCTCCATAATCACAAACACTAAATATTTCAACAAGTGGGTGGAGGCCATCCCTATCATCTCAACCAAAGTAGAGAAGGTCATTGACTTTATCAACCATCACATCATCTACCATTTTGGTGTTCCTCATAAGATCATCACTGATAATGGCAAATCTTTCAAAAACAAGCAAGTTTAGGATCTATGTGACATATTCAGCATTGACCTAAGTTTTTCCTCACCTTACCATTGATAATAAAAAGGATAAGAAGACTTTAATAAAATCCTCAACAAAATGCTAACCAAAGTAGTTAATGCTTTAGGTTAGGATTGGCATTTTCACATCCCTTTTACTTTATATGCCTATCACACTAGCATTTAAACCTCTATAGTTGCTACCCCTTTCTCTCTAGTTTTTAGAATAGAGATAGTCTTACTTCTTGAAGTCCAAATCCCAAGCCTTTACATATATTGTCAAGATCTCATATTTGAGTATGATTATCATTAGCATCATTTGGCTCAACTTGAGTTACTGGATGAGTGTTATCTAGCTACCATTAACAATCTTTGTGTATATCAAGAATGCATCAAGCATGCTTATGACAAAAACCTCAAAGTGAAAGACTTCAATAGCATAGACCTCATCCTAAAATAAAACCAACATGTGACCAACATGGAGAAAATTAAACATGGAAATTTTGCTTTTAATTATCTTGGACCCTAAATCATAACCTATAAGTATGGATCAATAGCTTATCATTTGTCTTCCCTCAAAGGCAAACTAGAACCTAAGCCTCTCAATGCTTTGAATCTACATCTATTACTTTTTTAAATAAGGATTGAGCTCACTTTTTATCTAATATAAGCTCATCCCTTGATTAAAGATATTTTCACCTTCATCCATGTTCTTCCTATCCTTCTAAGGATAATTGATTACAACATAGAGCCATGTGATTAACCATCATAGTTATATCCTAATCCTAATTATGGGTACCATGGCTCTACCCATAGCATGGTTATCATGAATACTTTCCATCTCTAACAAGATGGAATCCCATGGTCATTATCTCTCAAACCACCTCCTTTCACATATAATTTATCCTTCTTGTGTTAAAGTTTTTCCCTTGTAAAGGTAAATTCACAAACCTAATTAGACTTGTCCATGTCTAAAAAAATCACATCCAAAAACAATTTGAATACCAAAATATTATTTGGGTCAATATCTTAAGCATTGTAGACTACTCCTATGAAGGACAACTACCTAAAAACAAAATAAAAACTACTTTCACTAAAGTTAGACTACTCCCTCAAAGGATAGCTATCAAAAGGAATTAAACAAAGAATCTAAACTTAGACCACTCCCTTGAAGGATGGCTAAGTCAAATTTTTCAAAAAAAAAGTAATTTATTGGAAGCTTCTTGCATTAATCATGTTCCCATATAAAGTAAAAGATCCACTATCACAATCAAAGAAAATTCTAAATAATCTTGAAAGATACAATTGGCTCTCAAACAACATAATAAGATGGAAGCAATAATTGGATTTCACATGTAGATTTATTGCATTGATCAGTCTACATCTAGCATATGACATGGAGTTATTTATTATCATTCTCAGGTCTCCTATAGAAGGGGAAAACCTACCCACATAAGGTTACCATACATATTACCCATTATTTTTCACACCACCTATTTCTCATCTCCCATTTATACTATCTATAAATCAATGGATTTTGAGCTTACTTATCACATTATGATCAAGAAACTTATGTTACCAACCAATGCATGCTAATGAAAAGCATTTAAAAAGCTTATGTTCATTAAGTCAATCCAAGTTTGGGTTTTGTTTTACTTCATCCTTGTCAACAAATAGGCATTACACCTCATTTCTTATTCTCTCCTCATTGAGTCATGTATTATATTAGACCTATATCTCATGATTTTTCATGTCTTGTTCCACATCTAGTATGGTCATCTAACTTACTTATGTGCCACCACTATCATCCATTCAAACCATAAATAAAATTAGAATAACATTAGCATGAATCAACCCACCTCCTAGGGATACCTTTCTTTGCAACCCCATCTTTCCTTTAATGCACACACTTTCTTTACAAACATTAAACAAAAATATACCATGTGGTCCATCAAATTGCAAAAACCCATTTGAGCACCATTCTTCAACCCTAGTTAAATTATATTGGCTTGATGTCAATGGACTATGTAGGAATTTCTTGACTTTAAAGGTATTTTGGCTACTAACAACTAATTACCCTCCCCTTTTTCTTCTCATTAATTTTTGTTTCTAATAGTTACCTCTTTCTTAGGGCATCTTATATCAGGGAAGCTTTGGATTTTTCCTAGCATCCTTGTATTTTAACATTTCCCAATAGTTCCTCTTTATTTTTCTCCAATTACTAGGAGAACTACATAAACTTAAGGTCTTTTAGTACTACGTAGGTAGGACTCAATTACTTAGGTCATCTCAACCACATATTTTGTTTTGTTTTCCATTCTAAAATATCTTCCTCCACTTCTCTACCTATCTCCCCACCACCTCCCTCCCTTCATCTTACCAATCTCTTTTAACCACTCTTCTATCATATCAATCTCTTTTAACATAAGGATTGATAGCCTTCCTCATTTGCCCCTCTTATCTCACATAAAGCCCCCACATAATCCACTTCATTTACCTCCCCATCACCTTTCTTTATATATGATTCAAATCTCACTCCCCCACCCACGTTTCCCATTTTTTTGTCCCTCTCTCCACTTCTTACCAAATGTGCCCTTTATCCCCTTTGACTTCTTCTACCATCATCATCCTTTCCCCTTACCTTTAAAATCCTATCATACCCTCTTCCTCACTCTCTTTTCCTTACCAATTCCACATCATCTTGTTACTTTGCATACTGTTGGACATTTTTCCCTCCTCTTACTTGATACCACCTTCTTACTACCCTTCCACTGCTTCCAAACCACCTTTATTCCAATTCTTAGTTCTTATTCTCCTCCTTTCCATCTTTTCAATCTGGCATGCTTTTCATTTCTTCTATTTATTTTAGCATCCCATTTTTTCTTATTTGTGCCACCAATCTCTATCAATTTTCCACTCTCCTTACCTTCTCCATTTTTTCCTTCATAACTAACTTGTAATTGGGTCTTTATCCTTTGAGAAGCCTTCCATAATTGTCATTTTCTTCATATTAGTCTTATCCTTGTGCACGTTACATTACCCTTTTCCTCTTTCCATCATGGCACTCAATTATCTTTTACATATATGTGATTAACCATACTTTATATCCCTAATTCAATTTTCCCTCTTCCTTCTTATTATCCCTAATCTTCATCCTAATTTTTAACCCATTCCATTTCTTATATTCTTGTATTTATTCACCACCTCACCATGTTTTGGCTTATCAATCTCTTCTAATCAACCTTTCAACTTCTTAATCTCCTCTAACAAGTTTATTAATTCATACCTTATCTCTTCATCTTCTTATCCACCCATCCTTTGCTTCCCCTCATTTTTCTTGGCCCCTTTCCCATTTTCCATCCCATTTTCATCTCCAACTCCACCATCTAGTTTATTTTGTTTCTCCTCTCCTTCTCTATCTGTTGTAACTTGAACTTACACCCCTTGAAGATATAACAAGTATATCCTCATTCAAGTGTCACAATGGAACCACCTCAAGGTTGTGGTTGATCCAAATTTGAGGTGGATCTCTAGATTTAAGGCTAGTTCCCCTTGATGTAACAATTTGATCAATTATACTACTAACTCTTAGGGGTTGAAAAAGGAGAATGATAGATAAAATAAAATATAATATATGGGAGTTGATACACCAAATAATTTTTCTACTCACACCCTTAACATGCACTTCAAACAAAGAATAAGTCTACACATACACTTCATCTAATGACAATCTTCTCTCTCACATCAATGTTTCAAGTATGGAGTCTTGAAGAGAGCTTAGTTTAGGAGGACCTAGAAAGTAGGCATTATAATAAACACTATTAAATAGACTACTCACTATACCTAAAATATACATCAGACACTTCTTTCTGACTTGTAAAAGAGAGATTCAAAAACACATAAGGCACTAGGAAGAGTAACATGTGAAGGTAAGCCAAAATACACTTGCACGAGACCAAAAACCATTGTATGAACTTAGTGAAATATGGAAATAGGTTAAAAACAAATATATTTATTAACTCAATGAAAAAATTTCTTAGGGCTTCTCCATACGTAGTTGGACAAATCCATACAATAACCAAAAAGTCTAGAATTTATAACAATTGTGAAAGGAGAGAGAAAAATAAGCTCAAGGGTCACTAAGACACTTGTCAAGAAATAAGGAGTTATCATAGTCATGTAATCATGTATGAGATAGGTCATAAAGTTAATCAAGGATAAATGTTCCTAAAACTTGTTCAGCTCCTCCACGCGTGGCATAGATTTCCTTATGCTTACAAGAAACTACCCTCATCATTTTCCTTCACAAAACTTCCTCATCTATACATAGGGTTAGGTGTAATTATGTATATAAGTGGGAGGGGTTTAAAAAATCCCTCGCATTCATTGGATTATTTTTTAATCATCCATCTTATTCTAGCCACGCATAATCATCCTTGATAGTTTTAAATGACTCATTTCCATGCACCTCTCACACTTGGCACCCAAAAAAATTACAAATATATAATATGATATATGAATAAGGAGGTATGAAATTTTTTAAGAGTTTCCAAGTCATCAATTTCATCAAAAAATCCTTAAAAGGCTTCCCAATTAAATTTTTACCATTTTTCCTAAGTGTTCACTACCCATTCACTATGACTAGCTGAGATGAGGAAGATGGTAGACAAACTCAAGATAATATATAACTCATAAAATTTACATGGATACTTATAAAAATTCTCAAATAATTTCAAAAAGTGATTTCACCTTTTAAAACCTACTCACACCTAAAAAACATGCAAATTAGTCAAAAAGAGCCCTTATTTTCACCATCTATACAAGTGTAGTACACCTCAATCACATCGAGAGGATCCTTGGAGAGTCTTACATCACTTCTAATTGGTTTTATGGAATTTACACCCCATTTTGATGCTCTATTTGATTCATATTTTCAAATAGGTCCTTCAAGAGGGTTTTTGAGTGTTTTAGAGTCACTTGGACTCTAAATGTTTGTTCTTAAAGAAAAGATGTTTGAATTATATAAAAGTTAAACTAAAATCTCCTTAATTACCCTCTCCATCATCTCCTATAAACTTATATTCCCATTAAAATAATCATGGGAGTTATAAGCATCCAAACTTAGCCATTCAAACTCCTTTCTTGCATTCTATGAGGGTTTGAGTGTATTGAAGCCAATAAATGGATTTATGATTATTATCATGAATAATAAAATTAAATAAATATTTATTGTACCTCTAGAAACATTAATCAACACATTATAATTCTTTGTCAATATTTGGAATGAATCTAATTCCCTTTTCAGCTCTTTGTCCTTAACTCTGCCTGTTGGGTTTGATTATAACCCTTGTTGCCCAGGGCACCTTATTTGAATTCAATGCATCTAGATATTTTTACCATGGTATATTATGTATTTTTAGACTCTTAATACCTTATTTGAGGGTATTTTATCATTCTAGTCTATGTTTGTAACCCATCTCTTAAAATTGCATGATTTAGCCATGGGAAAAGTACCCCCTCTTTGTCTCACAAAATAAACTATTTTTAGGATTCCTCAAGTGACATAAACATTATAAAAAAAATTTACCCTTTAAATTGTTTATTTGACCCTTAAAATGCATGAAAACATAAGACAAACTTATAATAGGACACTATCTATAGGAAACTCAAAAGTGTATTGTGTTTGATCCTTGGAGACCCTACCTGTAGGTTGTTGAGCATGTGTTGGGCCTTTAGAACATTACATAATAATATCCTAATATTTTCACATGATGGCATGACTTCATTCACCTAATATATCCCAAAACATTATCAAAACACAACCTAGTCTACTACTTGGTAACTAAGACACCTTCTTAACATCTACTGTAGGTGTATATATGTATTGAATTAGGCCTTATGTTAGATATTTCCATGGATTTTCATGAATTTTTCTTGGTATAAAGTGTTTTATTACATTTTCCTTATTTAATAAGGGAATTAGAACCAACTTGCCTAAAATTCGTAGGTCACTCTCTAAGATAGTCACAATTGACTGTATGAGGGCTCTTTTTAGGGTCCTATAGGTGAAAAAGGTCTTATTAATTGTTATGGTGTATTAAAAAATCATCTAGAGGTCACACAATGTATATTTGAACTAATATTCACTCCTTTTTGCTCCCTAAGGCATCAAAGTCATCAGGATGGGTTCATCTTCTAACTTGTTGGATTGAGACAATTTTCTCATCCTCCTCTACCTATAGGTGTTCATATCTTGGGGGAGGCTTAAAACATTGTGTTATTTGTATTTAAACATTATTAGGTAATTTAAAGTGTGAAGGGTTCCACTCATGTTATTTACACACCAAAACTTCAACTTCTCACTCATTACCTATTGACAATGCACAAGGTTGGCTATAGGTACACACTTCATGCCTCTATATGGAATGAATAAGTACATGAAGGTATAAAGCATTTCATATAAACCTAATCTAGATGACACTAATTCTCTCTAGTGTCTCTTACTCACCATGAGATCACCCAATCATAATATCATGCATTAGTTTCTTCTTAAATCCAATGATAAATTAAGGTTCAAACATGTAGAGTTCACTATTTGATTTCAGTGGCTCAAAAGGCATCTTTGGATCCCGTAATGACTATCTTACACAAATATTTTCTACTTCATTTTTTACATAGGCCCTCTCTATGCCAGAGGAAATAATATTCACTTAACTATAGACTTTAATAACCTATAAAACATATTATACACCTCTTTGAAAAACATCTTGGGTCGTTATCTCCTCAAAATAGGGATTCCATCACTATATCAGTCTTAGGACCCTTTTAGCAAGGTTTATGCCCTTATTTTCTTATTTTAGCTTTCTAAATTATATTTCAAGATCTCCTTAATACTTAGGTTTCCAAAAAATGGCTTAAAGTCATGACTTAAACTATATCGATGCCTCAATCCCATATTTCTTCACATATAGGTGGGCATGTCCCAATATACAGGTAGATTAAACCTAGACAATGATTAAGGAGTGAAAAATGTGCATTATAATTTGACCCTAGTGACCCAATATTTCTCCCAAGATTACTAAATTAATTAATTATGTTTAAAATGGATGATGAACCCTATTAAAACCATCAACATGTGATGATATCACCATGAAACCCTTGGAAGTGCATCTTGAAAAGTTTACAGGCAGAGAATAGAATTGGTAAGAATATGGTCTGAAAATTATAAATGAGTTTACAACCTATCCAAAAAAATTTAAAAACATCCTCACACTATCAAGGATATTAAAAAATTTCCAATACTTCCTTTTCAATGTGAATTCCACTTCTAAAGGCCTTTGAGAAAACTATAAGTGCAAAATGGACTAGTCTTCAAGCATACACAAGCCTAGAAGAGGCTTATAAAGCTAATGAAACTCCTAAACCAATAATTTAATATGAAAAAATATGAAGAGGTATTAGACAATGTATGAAACCATCATATTAATCAAACCAAATCAAATTATTTAGAAACTAGCTCAAACAATGACCCCTCTTTGATGAAAGTCCATAAAAAGTTGCCTAGAGTCTAAGTGTGGTTCATAAGGGAGAAGCCATTAATCTAAGAACTCTTTCCATAAAAATGAATCTAACTTATATTACCTTCCAACCCTAAGATCATTCTCCTCAAATCCAACTACGACCCACACTAAGCATTTGAAATTGACCTTTTATGGCTTGCAAAGACAAAAAAGAAGAAATAAAATAAAAAATTGAAGATTCTAATGAAAATAATACACACCAAGCATGTAAATGATCTTATGGAGCTTAAGGGACACCATTCCACATTTTTCACTAAAGGAGGACTTCCAAAGTCTATACAAGTTCCATTAATGGCCTAAAATCAAGGAAAAATTACCTATTTCTAATTATAACTTCTTACACTAACATCTAATAGATCACTGACATCTCTTGACCTCCTCCAAGTTAGGATCAAGCTTGGTGATAAATTTTCTCTTTGAAAAGTTTGTACAAGTCATTAATTGAGTAAGAAATGTGGCCAAAAGGCCATTTTTGCATATGGGACATAGTAAAATGTAAATTAACAAATTGTGAAAATTTGAAAACATATAAAAGACCATATTAGGACATATTATACACAATTTTTAACTTTTACCATGTTTGACTAGGGTTGACTTTAGTTGACTAGACTAGCACAAGGAAGATAGGCTTAAACCAAGGCTAGATCAAGGATAGGTAAAGTATTTAGACTTACATGAGACCTCTATAGGACATATGGAAACCAATAGAAAGTTTATAAATATAGGGGTTGACCCAATTTTACTAAAAGTCAAATTTGGTCAACACTTTTGGCAATTCCTAAGGCTAACATGCTTGCCTATGTTAAGGTCAAGTATCCTTATCCCATCCATTGTGAAAATAGAGTTAGATGCACTTTGAAACAATAGGATTATATGATGAATTGACTAAAAAGACACCTGACTTACCTTAAAACACACAATTGAAAGAGCAACAAACAAAAAGACCAAAGTACGACACAATAGAAAACAAACTAATTATGTACATTCAACTTAAACATACCTACCTTATTGGATCAAAATGGAAGTACCTTGAATCTCCTTCCTCACTAGATGAATGAGGATGCCAAGCATTCTTATTTTTGGATGTGGTGCTATATTACTCATGTTTCCTTTATTCTCCTTGGCTTGGCATATCATTTGATGGAGTCATCTCCCACAAGTCTCCAAGGTAGATGAGGTCTTCTTGACCTTGTAAGCATGCCTCATAATGTTGTCCTTATGTCTCATTATGGTATATTTTCATGTCTATGAAGGGAATAACCTATTTCAAGTCTATACCTTCTTATAAAAATTCATTGTCCTTCTCATTTACTATAATCTCTTCAAATCCTTCAAGAAATGTTGTGTCATAACTCTCTAGCAATTTTTATTGTTCAAACTCCTTGGTGATGTATTTATGAGTAACTTCACATGTGCTTGTAGGATCCATCTTCAAGTTGTCTTTAAAATTCTCATAACCATCATAAATTATTCTATCATGGTTTGCAATCTCTTGATGGTGATGCCTCTCAACACATGTTTTCTTCTCAACCTATTGGTTTTGTGTTCTTAGGAGTCTTATCCTTTCATTATCTTCATATTCTTGGAACATTTGCATGTATGTGTGTTGCATTTCTTCTCATTTAAACATATACTCTTTCTTGCCATGTCTTGTCATCAGTTCTAAAGGACTTGTAAGCCCCATGGAACCTTCAACTTCATTTTAAATGTCCTCAAATCCCTACCATAAATAATCATCCTTCTCTTGGTTAGCATTATGAAGTGGAATAATGAGATAAACCTCTTCTTCTTCTTCTTTTGAATCTAGAAGAATTCCCTCTAAGGCATATTATTTAACATAAGGAATGTCATCTTCACAAGGAGTCATATCTTCCTCATCAATAATCCAATCTAAAATCCTTATCTCCTCTTAGTGATGTCAATACTAGGCATCTAAAAAATAGAAAGTTTATCCAAATAAGGTTCCCAAGGAGCAATGCAATCCACAACATTTTAAGGGAAAAATTGATTAGCTATAGGAGGTTGAAAGATGGGTTCAATGGATTCTTAAGGAGGGGTGGGAGGGAGTTGAGTAGTTTCAAGTTTCTCTCCACTTTCAACTTCTCCACTTAAAATCTCTTTTTCTTCTTTTCAAAAGATGCCACTACCTCTTTCCATATTGGGAAGCTATTCTTAGGATTATTCATGAGGCTAAGATACAAATGGAGGGGTGAATGATAGGATTAGGAAACTTGGGGTTTCCTTGGGCTTGGTATCTTGTCTCCTACTTGGGAAAGTAGGCTTAGAGAGTTCATTTTTTATTGCCATGATGGATTGTCTGAAAAGTTGATTGGCCAATTCAATCTCCTTGTCATGATGGGCCTCAAAAATCAAACTTATTTTCTCAAAATATTCTCCAAATAAATCAACCTACTCAACATTGATTTCCTCCCTCCTTTGGCTACTCTCTTGGATGGACCTCCAAGAAGGGAAACTTTGGGGAGTGAATGAAGGACTTGGGGCATTTTGAATCATGATTTGATTAGCATTTTGAGTGGTAAAAGTTGACACACTTAAAGGTTGAGTGGGGTATATTGGGGTTTCTAATATTGACTTGGTTCATGAGCTCTCAACCTCTCTTCTAGGTGTAAAATTAGGCCACAAACATCAAGCATCTTATTATAAAGACCTGGCCAATTATCTATCTCTATAGGCATCCATTATTTTTTGACTTTATCCAAAACATTTGTCACACTTTTGATACAATCACTAGGGATGACTTGACCAAAACCACTTCTAGTATCAAGGTCTAAAATGTAGTCTTTATAGCCAATGAGTTTCTTATTGAAACTTGTAATGGATTGACTTGGAGAGGAACTAGGTGGACTAAGTGAAGAGAAATCTTGATATCAATGGTCATAGGCAACATATGATTGATAGGGATTATGACAAGATTATCCAAGGACTTGTTCATATTGAGGGGGAATAGATAAAGAAGGATATGTCTCTCCAACTTGTGTTAGGACAAACTCAAGATCAAAATAATCCATGAAACTTATGATAATTATGTAGAATAAGAAAAAAACTTCCATTAGAGTACCTAGACTACTTAACCAATATATTTATGATTGGAGTTACCATTGGTGCTTAGTGAAATTGCCTCCAAAGGTTGGTATCTTATGGAGAACACCAAAATTCCTTAAGGAATGGACTATTATATCCCACAAGGCATGTAAAAAACTATTTTCACTTAAATATGTACCCCTTGAGGAGATGACATTTCTCTCCTCATTCAAGTGACATAATGGAACCACCTCAGGGTTGTGGGTGACACAAATTTGAGGTGGATCTCTAGATTTGGGGAAAGTTCCCCTTGGTGTACCACTTTGATCAATCCTACTACTAAGTCTTGGGGGTGATGAAAATGGAGAAGGATAGATGAAATTAAATCTAATCCATGGAAGGTGATACACCAAATAATTTGTCTAATGACACCATTAACATGTACATAGAATAAATAATAAGTCTACACATATCCTTTATCCAATGAAAATTTTCCCTCTCACATCAATGTTTCAAGCATGGGGTCTTGAAGAGAGCCTAAGTTAAGAATACATAGACAATAGGTACTATAATAAACAATATTGAATAGACTACTCATAATACCTACAATCCACATTAGACACTTCTTGCTAACCTTAAAAAGAGAGATTCCAAAACACACAAGGCACTAGGAGGAGTAACATTTGAAGGCAAGCCAAAATACACTTGCAAAATACTAATATCCATTATATGCACTTAGTGAAATCTTGGATGAGGTAAAAAAAGAACTATCTTTATTATCTAAAGGCAAAAAATTTGGTAGGGATTCACCATACCTTGGTAGAGAGATCCATACAACAACCAAAAAGGCTAGAATTTATAGCAATTATGAGAGGAGGGAGAGAAAAAGAATATCAAGAACCACTAAAACACTTGTCAATTAATAAGCTATTATAGTCATGGAATAATGTATGAGATAGGTCCTAAAGGGAATCAAGGACAAATGTCCCTCAAACTTGTTCAACTCCTCCACATGTGGCATAGATCTCCTTGTGCTTGCATAAGAAACTTCCCTCATCAGTTATCTTCACAAAAATACCTCATATCTACATAAGGTTAGGTATAATTATGGATATAAGTGGGTTAAAAACAATCCTTCACATGCATTAGATCAGTTTCTAATCATCCCTCTTCTTTTGGCCATGCATAATCATCCTTGATAGTTTCAAATGACTCATTTCCATGTACCTCTCACACTTGGCACCCAAAACTTTCCAAATATGAAATATAATCCATGCACAAGGAGGGTTGACACTTGTAAATATTTTCCAAGTCATTAGGTTCATCAAACAAGCCTTAAAAGGCTTCACAATTGGAGTTTCACCATTTTTCCTAAGTGTTCACTACCCATTCATCATGACTGGGTGAGATGAAGAAGATGGTAGGCACACTCAAGAGATTATAAAACTCATCAAGTTTCAATGGAGAATTATAATACATATCAAACTATCTCATAAAAGTGATTGCACCTTTTAAAACCTTATCACACTTGTAAAACAAATAAATTAGTAGAAAAGATCCCTATTTTACACCATTTGTACAGGGGTAGTACACCTTAGTCATAGGGGGAGGATCCTTTTAAATCATTTTATCAATTCTAATTAGCTTCATGGCATTTATACCCCATATAGATACTTTATTTACTTCATCTTTTCAAATAGGTCCTTAGAGAGGGTTTTTTAGGGTTTTAGAGTTACCTGGACTCTTAACATTTGTTCATAAAGAAAAGATTTGTAATTCTATAAAAATACCACTAGAATATGTTTAATTACCCTCTCCATAATTTCCAAAAACTAAACTTCCCATGAAAAGTATCATGGGAGTTATAAGCATCTAAAGTTAGCCATTCAAACTCCTTTCCTATATTATATGAGGGTCTAAGTGTATTCAAGCTAATAAATTGATTTGTTATGATTCTCTTACATACTGAAAGTCAATACATATATATTGTACCTCTATAAAGATTAATAAACACATTATAATTCTTTGTCAAGCTTGGGAATGAATCTAATTAGCCTTTTGGCCCCTTAGCCTTAACTTTGCCTATTAGGTTTAACTACAACCTTTATTTCCTAGGGTACCTTGTTTGACTTTAGTGCCTCTAAATAGGTTTACCATGTTATATTATGCATGTTTCAACTCCTCAAACCTTATGGGAAGGTCTTTTATCAATTTGGTCCATGTTTTTAGCCCATCTCTTAAGAATTGAATGATTTAGGCATGGGGAAAGTACCCCTATCTATCCCACATATACAGCTATTTTTTAGAATTCCTCAAGTGGCATAGAACTTTTACAAAAAAATGGGCCCCTGACATGGTCATTTGACCCTTCAAATGCATGAAAACATATGGCATACTTGTAAAAGGACACTATCTACAAGAAACTCAAAAGTGTATTGTGTTTGATCCTTAGAAACCCTCCTTATTGGTTATTGAGCATGTGTTGGACCTTTAAAACATTCCATAATCTTATCCTAAGATTTTCACATCATGGCATGACTTCATTCACCCCTAATATCCCAAAACATTATCAAAACACAACCTAGTCTATTGCTTGGTAATTGAAACACCTTCTTAGGATCTACTGTAGGTGTCTATATTTATTTAATTAGGCCTTATGTTAGATGTTTCAATAGATTTTAATGAATTTATCTTGGTCTAAAGTGTTTGATTATATTAACCTTGTTCAATAAGGGAACTAGACACTGACTTGCCTCAAATTCCTAGGCCATTATCTGAGATAGTAATAATTGACTGTATGAGGGCTCTTTTTAGGGTCTTGTAGGTGAAAAAGGTCTTGTTAATTATTATGGTGTCTTGAAACATCATTTGAAGGTCATAAAATCTATATCTAAACTAATATTCACTCCCTTTTGCTCCTTAAGGCATCAAAGGCATCGATATGGGTTCATTTTCTAATATGCTAGACTGAGACAATTTTCGCATCCTCTTCTACATATAAGTGTTCAAAGCTTGGGGGGCCTTAGAACATTATGTTATTTATATTGAAACATTATTAGGCCATTGAAAGTGTGAAGGGTTCCACTCATGGCATTTCTACACCAAAACTTCAACTTCTCATTCATTGCCTATTAATAGTCCACAAGGTTGGTTGTAGGTACACACTTCATGATTTTAAATGGACTGAGTAAGTACATCAAGGTAAAAAACATTTCATATCAACCTAAACTAGATGACACTCATGCTTTCTAGTGTCTCTTACTCACCATGAGATCACCCAATCATAATATCATGCATTGGTTTCTTCTTAAATCTGATGATCAATTAATTTTCAAACATGTAGAGTTCATTATTTGATTTCAATGGCTGAAAAGGCATATTTGGATCCCTTAATGACTATATTACACCAATATTTTTTGCTTCTTCTTTTGCACATGCCCTCTCTATGCTATAGGAAATAATAATCACTTAACTATAGAATCTAATAACTTATCAAACATATTATATGCCTATTTAAAAAAACACCTAGGCCTCTGTCTCCTTAAAATATGGATTTAGTCACTGTATCAGTCTTAGGACCCTTTTAGCAAGGTTTATGCCCTTGTTTGCTTATTTTAGCTTTCCAAATTATATTTCAATATCCCCTTGATACTTAGGGTTCCAAGAAAGGGATTAAATTCATGCCTTAAACTCTATGGATGCCTCAATCCCCTATTTCCTCACCTATAGGTGGACATGTCTTAGTATATAGGTAGATTAGACTTGGACAATGATTAAGGAGTGAAAAATGTGCATTGTCATTTGACTCTAGTGACCCATGATTTCTGTCAAGATTCCCAAATGAATTATTTATGTTTCAAAGGGATGAATACCACTATTAAAACCATAACCATGCCATGATCTCACCATGAAACCCCTAGAAGTGCATCTTGAAAAGTTTGTAGATAGAGAATCGAATTGACAAGAACATGGTTTCAAGGTTCCAAATGAGTTTAGAACCTATCCAAACAACATAAAAAATATAATCACACCATAAAGGATATGAAACAAGTTAAAATACTTCCTTTTCAATGTGAATTTCACTTCTAAAGGCATCTAAGATAATTGTAAGTGTAAAATGGACTAGTTTGTAAGAATACACAAGCCTAGAAGAGTCGTATTAAGCTCATGAAACTCCAGAACCAAGAATAAGATGGGAAAAATTATTAAGAGGCAATATAAAACATATTAAAAAATAAAAATAATCAAACCAATGTAAATTATTTAGAAACTAGCTCAAATAGTGACCCCTCTTAGATGCAAGTACATGAAAAGTTACCTAGAGTCTAAGTGATGGTTCATAAAGGAGAAGACATTAATCTAAGAAATATTTCCATGAAAATTAATCTAACTCAAAGTACCTTCAACCCACAAGAGAATTCTTTTTAACTCCAATTGTATGCCCCATACTAATTATTTGAAATTGACCTTTCTTGGCTTGCAAGGATAAGAAAGAAGAAATAGAAGAAAAAATTGAAATTTCTAATGAGAATTATGCACAAAATCATGAAAATGACATTATGGAGATGAAGGGACACCATCCCATTTTTTTTCTAAAGGAAGACTTCCCAAGTCTGTACAAGTGCCATTAATGGCCTAAACTCAAGGAAAAACTACCTCTTTATACATATAACTACTTCTTAGACTAACATCTCATGGATCACTGACATCACTTGACCTCCTCCTCATTATCATAAATCTTGGTGACAAATTTTCTCATTTAAAATTCCATACAAGTCATTCATTGAGCTAGAAATGTGGCCAAAAAACCATTTTTACATATGAGACATAGTAAAATGTAAATTAATGACTTGTGAACATCTTAAAACATATAAAATACCATATAACAAACATATTGAACACAATTTGGAAATTTTACCATGTTTGAATAAGGTTGAATTTGGTTGACTTTGATTGACTAGACTAGTACAAGGAAGATAGGCTTAAACTAAGGCTGGAGAAGGGATAGGTAAGGTATTTTGACCAACATGAGACCCCTATAGGACATATGAAAACCTCTAAAAAGTTTATAAATGTAGGGGTTGACCCAATTTTATTAAAATTCAAATTTGGTCAGCACTATCATCATCTATGCTTCTTTGGTCACGTCTTCACCTACTTCTTCACTCTCCTCTCATCTTTTTTATGTCCTCATTTCATTCATTTTCCCTCCCATTTCCTTTTCTTATGTGTATTTCCTTTTTTTCATTTTCATCACAAAACTATTTTCTAATTGGCTTTTTGTAGAATTCTTTTCAAACCTCTCATGGCCTCTTCTCATCCTCCCCCTACACTTCATGATTGCTACACTTCTTTCCCCATCCTTTTCAATTATCCAATATATCATTCTTTAATGTATTACTCAAACCCTCATCTCCCACATTTTATTTTTGTTCTCTTTTCTCCATTTCATTTTATATTTTTCATCTCCCCTGCTAACATTCCTTTTTCTTCCCAACCTTCCTCTTTTCCTCCTCCATATCCATGCTTGGCTTCTTCCATCCTTCTCTACCTTCATCTTTATCTATGACCTCATTATTTTTTTTACCTATTTATTCATCCATGTCCTGGTCCACCTTCACCTCATCCCTTGTTGGATACCATTTATTTTCTCCTAACAACACTCTATCTTCTAACTCATTAGAGTGTGATGACCAGTCACATTGCTTATACATGTGTATACATGTTTGCTTACTTATAACCTCTACTCTTTTTCTTTAATACATGAACTCTTCTTAGGGTCACTTTTTCAAGACATCCATTTCTTCCTTCAGTATATTTATAAGTTAATAATGGGTCCTCATTTTATCCCTCTCAAATTATTACCTTCACCCTATCCATCACTTCTTCAAACTTTAAACCCTATAGACATTTTATGTGTACTTGAAAAAGTGTGATCAACACACATTTTTTTTATCCTTCAAAGCATGATCATGTGACACATTAATAGGGATTATGTTCATTAATCCAAGCCGAATTTGGGTCTATTTTTAGTCCTTGTCACATAAGGAATATCATGCCCTCTTCTCATCTTAATGTGCTTAGTTTATATTTTCATTATGACATTTATCTCTTGATCATATTCTTCACTTTACCATTAGTGTTGTTCATTACCTTACCCCATCTAATTTACCTCAAGAGAGATTAGAATAACCATAACCATAACATTCATGAGTATCCACATAACCTTAAGCACAATAAAATTTAAACAATGACATCTAACACATTTTATACATATTTATAACAAAATATGTAATATTTTATTTAGGGTATGAGGAGTAACACAACACATACAAAGTTATCAGATTATACACACCTCACATAAGGAATATACATACATTCTTTTCCTACCTTAAGCATTAGGATGATTATCTGGTGAATCTAGATTTATGTTCAACCACCCTTGTACTTGATTACTCCCTGAGCTAAATATATCACATTGCCTATATTAGTAGCTACTAAAGGGTATACTCTATTCTCCTCTTCTACATTCATCCCCATAGGGTGAGAATCATATTCCACTCTGGGTCTTTCACCCTACTTGCCCATCAAAACCATTACATATTTTTTCTAGTTGTTATGCTTGCATAGGTACTACTTGTTGTTACCTTAGTAAGCATCCCCTTAGATAATGAGGGATCCCTCCATAGAATAGTTGAAGGTCACATTCTCTAGCTCTACACCTTGCACAATGTAAGTCTCACCTTATTCATTATTGAGGAGGTAAGAGTTCAAGCTAGATCTTAGGATGTGGGTGCCTTTCCTCTTGATGTTGGTTTAACAACACTTCTATTATCACCATTACATGCTAAAATATTTGATAGATATGCACATTCATTATGTATATTATTTTCATTCATGGGGGTTGATGATTATCTCTAACATTACTCTCATTATTTTCCATCTTCAACCTCAAGTATGTCTCTACACCTTGAATAACCTAAAAAACCAAATGAAATCATGATAGGTATTCATTCTTACCATGATCCTTTAAATAGACTACCTAAATATAATTACTCATTAGTATGGGAGTCCATTCCATTGATAGGGAGGGTCCTATGATGTCATTGATTCCTTTGAGCATTCTTCCCACTTGAAATGGTAATGTCTACTTACCTTTTCATGTGGACATCTATCCCTCAATCTAACTAGTCATCTCGATAAAATCAGTATGCACTATCATGATGTATTTTTGTTACCCATATGATCCAAACCACATCTAATGTATCTATTTAATTTATCATCTTGTAGTCCTTGAAGGCCTAGATTTCATTTGCATTAGTGTCACCTTAACATAGTTAATGTAAATTGGATTCTAGCCTTGGGCCACTACAATGGTCACACCTCTAAAACTTCCACTATTAGTGGTGGTGGTAGCTCTAAAATACTTTCCACTATGTAAGCTCCCCCATCTTATCCATCTATATAACCAATATCTTAGAACACATATCTCCCTACTAGTAGGGCCTTTTTTGAGTGGAACCCAAAGTCCTTAGGATAGAGGATGCAAACATGGCCACCATTTGTCTAGCCTACCCATGAATATCTTGGGTTAGGCAAGGTCCATCCTCTATATCTCACCATGCTACCAAATTTTTTACTTATATAATCTACTTATCCATAAAACAAATTCTTTTTAGGTCATCACTTTGCTACTACCCTTAAAACTCAACTCATAGTAGTGATGAACCTTTTCCAAAGAGACTATGTGGATCTTGATAGGCACCCACCTCCTAAAAATCAACTTATAGTGATAGATGCCAACACTATTCTTATACCCTCACATAATTTTAGAAGGTTTAACCTCCTCACAAAGGCACCTCTTCTTTGGCTTAGCTCTATAATAGGATATTTGTGATACTTAGCCTTTTATTACCCACTTATTTATCCTACGTTACCCATATATGTCTTCTTCTCCTAATGCATGTGGGATTATTATGGTGACTATTCACCAATCTACACCATGACACCTCACCATTACCAAACTATCAACCCAAAACCTAACTATGTGGTATATCACATTGGGGTAACCCATTTGAACTCCATTGAGAACTACATTTGGCTTGAAACTTTGTTGGATATCACATCCATATAAATATATATGTAATGTATACTTTACTAATGCATATGGAGTCATCTCGACCACCCCATACTCAAACCCTTGCCAGCCACTCTCTCTGACCAACTAACCACTCAACCGTGTCTACCTTGAGGTTGGTCATTTGGACCCCAACTACTACATAGCTTTATGATGACCTTACCTATGCCATTTTGACCACACTAAGAAACCTTTCCATGATGCATTTTTTCATGACACAACCATTTTAGATGTTTTGTAGGAACACTTCCTACCTTAGATACTTGAAAATAACCTTAACCTTGTCTAGATTACTTGATAACCATGACCTAATTAGCTATGAATAATGTTGTGGACTGGTTACCCCTAGCATATGTCCCTCTAGACTCAAAATTCAAATTAACCAACATTGGAAACTTTAGCTCATGTGTGACCTTGGCTACTATACTTAGTCATATTTTGTGCACATTTTTGTGTCTTGAATACCCAAATATCTTGTCATACCACTTAGTGCCTCCCCACCAACCGCTTATCAAACTTATATCTAATTATAATTTACCTCATCAACTCTTAATTTGAGGGGGAACACCTCCTCCCATACTCAGGCATCTTGACCTTCAACCAAGAGATCAATTTTTGTTTTTAAGCTTGTTAATTCAAAGTTGCATAATAAAAGGGGGTAAAATGTAGACACTAGAAAACTACACACTTGCAATTTTTGATGGCTAAATTAATCAAAACCCCCTAAAGGCACCTTAAAAATTTATTAACCCTTAACCAACCCCTCTTAACCTAATAAAATCACTATTCTCCTATTCACATAAAACCATTCAAAAGTACTATTTGAAAGCACTATTCACTATTACTATTCACTATGGGACGCACTTTCACTATTCATGATTACATGGTAGGTGACAATTAAACTAACATGGGAGGTGATATGTCATGTGGCATGGCTTGAAAGTGACGTGGCTTAAGGTGGGACATCATACCCCACCTAAGATATGCCTTCAAGGTACCTCATGACATCATAAAGCACCAAAGGGCCTCTCCTTTGGAATATGGTGTATTTTTCCCCATGGGTTTATCCCTTAACGTGTGTTTTTTTCCTCATACATGAGGATGATGCAAAAATGTATGGGTCACTTATCCAAAATATGAAAGTAAGTGTTGCAAGGTATTTTGGACCCATGTGAGCCCATGTGGATGATTTTCTCTTCATTTTGGACTCTTTAGCAAGTTGGGAGACAAAACAACCAAGTAGGAGACCTATTGGATAAGTGTTAATATCACCCCATTTTATTTTATGACCACTCATGCACCCACATAGATAAAGGTGACAAAATTCATGTGGCACTTAGCCGAAAGACAAATTAGCTTGGTGAAAAGTCCTTTAGTCTCATTTGAGACCATATCCATGATTCCAACTCCAAATTTGACTCATGTGAAATGTGGGAGATAATAAAATAAGGTGGGAATCCCACCTTCCTTATACACTTTGTCATTTATGATCCCAATTGAAAAATGGTGTCATACTTCTACTATTCCCTCTTTTAGCATGTTTCTTGACAACAAATGTTATAAATATGACCCTCTCCATTCACCCATGGTTAAGTTGGTTAATATTTGGTATAAGAACTTATTTTTTAGGTTTAGGAACATTTTTAAGGAGGTCATAATCATCTTGGAGAAGAGAAAATTTCAAAGCAATGAAACCCTATCGAAATTAGAAGTCATCACCAAACAATGTCAACAACATCTTCAAGGTAACTTTGCTTGTTTTGTAATTTCATTTCCATATCTTTGGCCTTCCATTTTATTGACCTATAAACTATATCCTCTTATCCTCCTATTTACCATTTACCATTTCTCCCTTTTCCATCTTCACCCTTGACCATTCACTTCCTTACCCTTTTTACCATCTTAACCCTTTTGCCCTCTACGCCGCTTTTATCCCTTTTGCCTTCTTGGCCATTTTCTTTTACCATTGGTGCCTTTGTCTTATGATCTCTTTCCTTACTATTTTTCCATTCATATCCTTTTCTGTTTACATCCTTTACCATATACCAAACCCAACCAAACCACATCTTCTTGAACACTTATCACTTCACCAAAGCAAAAACCATAGCCTTAGGATAATTAATTTTCAGCATTTTTATTAATCATACTAGTTTTTTTCAATTACCTTAGTAAATAATTTGGTTTCATTAAAAAAAAAATGGTCATTTTTTGTTTTAGTTATTTTATATTTTATGCAGGTTCTATCATTTTATTTCTCAAACTTAAATGATTAAAATAGGTGGATTGACAATCTCCTAGAGAGCTTTCACTTCTAGGATCTAGCTCATTATAGGAAATCCACCCATATACTTGTCTAATAAACAATTTTTTTTTAGCTATTTCTTATTTATATATCATCCTCCCTAAAGAGGATATCTCACAAGGTCTAGAATTCAATGCACACATCTTTTAATAGTTTTCCTACATACCCTCTTAACTAGTTTCTTTGATTTCAAAACTAGGAAAAGAGCAAAAAATTAGATAGAAACACCAATGACATACTTCCTAACCAAAATTTTAGCTTCCATACCTTTGGAAACATTAACTTCCTATAAACCATTTTAAGCCTACTTATCTTAAGCACAAACTTGGGAAACTTGAGAGCAAACAAAAAAATCTAATTTAACTTAAACATACCTTGAAACCATAAAACCACTTGGAGAAAGATATAATAAGATCAACAGATCTATTTTAGTATCAAAATTTTCATGACATTTCATCAATCTCATTATGGCATCTAGAAACACCCATTCTAACCCTACACAAAAGCTCCTTTACAAACCTCTAGAATAAATTCATGAAATTATTACTCCTCTTAACCAATGAAATCTATAATAATTTGTCATTATGATCTTGAACACACACACAATTACTTCTCTATAAGAAATATTTATCCTAAGAAGCATAGGTAGAGACACCCTACTTCATAAAGTCCTAAAATAGTGTAAAACTAGGAGTTTCCCATAACTCCTCATATTCCATCTCCTCCTTGGTCATATAATACTTGTATTATTTATTATTATTCTTATTAGGCTTAATAGAAGAAACATGATCAACTAATAAAACATTATCCTTATATTCTATAATTGGATTGACAATACATGGAGATAGCATAGATTCATGACTTACCTTTTCATTTATAGAAACTTACTTTCAGCTTGGAACCTCATCACTAGGCACTAATAAATAATGTTCTTTTCATGATACATGCTCAACAATGGTAATATGTTCACTTGGATCCATATACATATTATAACTATCCTCAACTAGTACCTTGGTATTATCCTTGATCTTGGTCTCTTCACTCACAACATGAGCATAAAATGAGAGACCTTGGCATTCTTTAACTTATGAAGTACTCTTAACCATAGCAAACAAATTACCTAGACTAACAAAACCATCATGATTCATACTTATTACCTTTAGTTTCCATGAGTTAACTTGACTTTTTCCTTTCACTCTAGGAGCCTAATCAAACTCATTTTAACTTTATGTCCTTTACTTGTAGAACCTATCAATGTGGCCAATCTTCTCATAGTTATAACAAATAATACTCGTTGATGGAAACACATTTTTCCTTACCATGTTTGGATAGAAACTTGAAATTTGTCCTATGTCATGACAAATGAAACAACATCTTACTTTTGAAGAGGGATCACTTTAACCTTATGTGGATAATTATTTTCAAAGTGTCCTATATTAAGATAGTTAAATCACTTAATTTTGTTCACACCTTTTGAATAATGACCTACATCATAGTTCCATGCAAAATCATTTCTAATAGGTCTCTTTTATTCTCTATATTTATGCCCAAATTGATTACATGTTAAATAATAACCATTGAAACTTACGTACCTCATGGCATAAGGTTGTCTGATCTAATTTGTCTTCATTCTAGCAACACCTTTATTCCTTATTTGATGATTTATCCTCAAAGTATGATTGTCCTTATTCACCTTATTCTTTTTCTTGTCTTAAATTTACATTCCTTTGTTCTTCTTCATATCCAAGACTAATTTTATCACTATCATCCTTTTGACCACTCAAAATATTGTCTAGATATCTTGAGCTCTTTTCAAATCTCATAAAATACTTCACCTTAATATATGTCTTCTCTAACTAAAATTTAAATGACTCATTTTCAATTACATACCTTGAAAATTCATATTCTTTAGCTTTCAAGCTTGTAGACATGATTTTCAATTGACAACTAAGATGTTTGACTACATCTTCATGTATCTTGGTGTCTTCATTCATTATTAATTCATACACACTGAATTTCTCCTCATA
The DNA here is from genome assembly GCA_037957365.1 of Torreya grandis. NCBI lineage: Eukaryota > Viridiplantae > Streptophyta > Pinopsida > Cupressales > Taxaceae > Torreya > Torreya grandis. The sequence goes on from JARHVA010002741.1 coordinate 1,028,952, forward strand.
TTCCTTGATTTGAGATTTCATCTTCTTGTTAATCTTATTCTCAATCTTTAGTTTTTCAAGAGCATTTTTCAATGCTATCTCATAGTCTACCTCATCTTCATCATCATCTAAATCACTAAAAGTAGAATCATTTTGATGTTAGTAACTTCCTTCCTCAAACATGAATAGGGATTCATATTTAACATGACCATAAACTTCATGATCACACTCTGAGTCACTATCTTCACTCTCATCTTATGAGTTGTAGTATTTATTAGTGAAGAGACCCTTCTTGTTCTTAAATAACTTTTTCTTGTTGTCAAACTTTCTAAAACCTTTCCTCCTCTGATCATACCTATAAGTCTTCTTATCTTCATCTTGGTCTTCATCATCATGTTTATGAGGGGAATTCTCCACAACTGAAGAATTTTGAAGGTAGTTTACCCTTATACTTTCCTAAACCTATTTTTAGTTTCCTTATAAAAAAATCAATTAGTTAATCATCATCAATGTTAGATATATCATCCTCTTTGGGTTTAATACCTTGTAACTTCTTCTTAGCCTTCATCCCTATCTTGAATGTTGCTTCCTTATTTAGTGGTATATCATCATTCTTCCTCATCTCATAGGCAATAAGGATGCCATCTAATTTATCCAACTTCAACTGAGTAAGATCATGACTTTCTTATATAAAAGATACTTTAAGATCAAACTTGAGAGAAATGGACCTTAATACCTTTTAAAATATAATAAATTACTTAAGGTTATCTCCATGACCTATGTTGATGTTCATAATTTCATCAACTCTTTGTACAAAATATGCTACAGAGTCTTCTTCCTTCTCTTGAGATTCTCAAATTATCTTTAGTGAGTTTGAAACGTTGCTAGCTTAACTTTTGAGTCTCCTTCAACAATAGTCTTTAATTTGTCCCATGTTTCCTTGGTATATGAAAAATGGATTGCCTTGGTGTATTCAGTCTCTAAAATACCACAAGTGATAGAATTCATTACTTTAGAATTGTTCTCAAACAACTTCTTATCTACACCACTAGATAGATGAATAATAGGTATAGAATAACCATCCATAATAGATTGATAAATGTCAAACCCTAGGGACATGATGTAGGTCCTCATTATTGCACTCAGAAAAGAATAATTGGATCCATTAAACATCAGTGCTTTCTTAGTAGAGAAACCTCCTTGATGACTACCCATATTGTACCTTAGATTACCTTTAAGCTATCAAGCCTTTACCAAAGGACTTGATTTGATACCAATTATTAGAGGTACAATCACTGAAAGGGGGGGATGAACTAGTGAGCCTAGATATTTCAAATTTATTTAATCTCTTAATCATTTAATACATACATTCATGAGGCTTACACATCATTCATAGCAATTAATAGGAAAAATAATGCAAGATCAAACACTTAACACATGACATACATGGGAAACCCTCTTTTGGAATAAAAACCAATATAACTTATAAATGGAATACTATATTATAAAAAAATAACCAATTTAGACCACCTATAATTTATCAAGGAACTACCATCCCTTATTTAATTAGACTACAATCCCACAAGGTGATATAACACCTATCTAGCTAAGTTTGCACAACAACTAAACCTTTAGAAAGTTTCACCTTGAAAGGAGGTTGTTAACCCTAGATGTCAAGTTGACACAATAATAACTATGAACACAACATCTCCTAAACATTTATTTTCTACCAATATCATGGAGATATAAAGTATATCATCTTTTTCAACTCTGCAAACTCAATGCATCAAAATCCACCTTTTGGATCACCCTAGACCTCTTCTCTCATCCTCAAATCTCAAGATCACTATTCTAACATAAAAAACATGACCCATATATTGTACGGATAGTCCTCAATCTTCTCTTCTCATCAACTCATCTACTAGGCAATATACCCCTCCTTCACTCCATAATTCTCACATGTACACACCTTCCACAAGTCTTCTCCAAAGTCTAGAAACCATCATATTTGGTCTCATTATATATAGAGAATTCATGAATTATCAAGTCCAAAATATTTAATTATCAGCCAAAATACATTCCTTCACCCTTAAGTCATATTACATGGGTCACAGATAAGCACAACACACTTTCAAATAGGCCTAAGTCACCTTTTAGCTCCTATGATGACCCTTTCACCTCTTTGACTCTTCTCTAAGAAAACTAAGAACACAAGAACACTTTTAAACTACATATACCCATTAAAATTTATATATAGGTCTCCTTAAGTTCCAAAAACCATCATAGTACCCTTTTGCTTAAGCATAATTTGTTCAAACAACTCCCTGTACACATAATCATCATGAACAAACACATGGTCACCTTTTAACCCTCTGTTCATATTTCATAGTATTTAGAAAACCTTAATAATGCACACATAACATATTTATGGAGTCTAAAACATTGATAAATATCTAATTCATCATGATACATACAAATACCATTAAATCAAGCTTAAACAACCTTCATGGGTCACTTGTAGAACACAGTTCAACACAAAGTTAACTTGGGCCTTCATAACTTTGATTATACACATTTTAGACCTTAAATTTATTTTTCCAAATTCACCCTAGAGTTATATAGAAATTTAATTTTTACACCATGGGAAAATTCTTTATAGATCAAAAGAAATGACCTAAAAACCAGGAACTAGTCATTCCTTTATTAAATTCAAATATTTGAATTCAAATAGTCAAAGTTAAACCTTGAAAACCATGTCCTCATCTCATGTCCTCACTACTTAGATAAATCACACACCATTGATCTTGTTCTAAATTTAACTCATAGGTCACCACTACCCAAATGTTAAACTTAGAACACTTGGCCTTATCTCATGAAATCTTTCAATCTTGACCACACATGCTTTGTTGATCTCTTCAAGATTGTGCTTGCTTTAACAATGCTAGAAAAATATCACTTTTAAATCTTGAATTTAATATACACCATTGATCTTGAATAGTAAAAATACCCACTCATTATTGATCCTTGGAAGAATCTCGATCTTTATCTTTGTTCAATGTTAAACATCAAATACTTGGCACCATCTCACTACATCCTAACATCTTGGAATAAACATGCTCTATTGATCCTTTTATAAGGAGATCAGTCTTTACTCAATTTCAACATAAAAAACTTTGACCCATTTAACTTACTACACATTGTATGTGTGTGTGTGTGTGTGTGTGTGTGTGTGTGTGTGTGTGTGTGTGTGTGTGTGTGTGTGTGTGTGTGTGTGTGTGTGTGTGTGTGTGTGTATGCATGTATGAAATCCTATGAACTATTGGATCTTCATCTAGTCGTAATCTTTAACATTATGCAAAAATGACTATGTATAGGGACCATTACTTATATGTGTGGAAGGCCAACTTTAGACCTCAATAAATTTTGTTGAGCTTAGATGCATGATCTAAAATTTGGAACATATAATATCCTTAGATAGGATAACCTAAACACATGTCAAACTAATCTTGAATCCTTTGATTGTGAAAGATATAACTCCACTAATCTATTCATTTAGATTTTTTTACTATAGAGCCAACTATGTCAAGAATTATCTAGAAGAGCCAAATTTTCACATGCATATATTTTGATGCATTTCATCACTTAACTTGAAAGTTATCTCAAATCAACTAGGGACAAAACTAAAAAAACCCGTATGATAAAATTCTCCTAAAACATCCATATGTATGAGATATGCCACCATCAAAATACCTACTTAAATTTTCTTGCCACATTGCAAATTTGGCTATGGGAAAACACTATCAAAATGCTTGAGAGGCTGAATTTACACTTATATATATTTTTTCACACTTCATCACTTGAATTTAGACTTAGAAAATAATAACTAGTGACTAATGTGATCACAAACATATGACCAACTCCCACTGACTCATCCATATGTGGTAAGTATGATGTCAACAAACTACCTACTTAGATTTTTTGCCATTAGACATAAAATGTATAAATGCAAATAATGATCAACTAGATGAAATTAAATCATGTACACAATCACTCAAATAATTATTGAATTATGATAGGACCCCTTACACATGCTCAAATCACCAAAATCATCCTTAAACATTTCTAACCATGCCAAAACTAAAGATCAACCAAGCCTTCTTCAAGCACACTAGGAAAAACACATTGCACACTTTGTCATTATCATATAGACTTCAAGGCACTTCATCCACTCACCTAGCCACCTTTATGATATCATTGATAGTTCTCCAATAGTTTGTGTATGGGTTTCTAATTTTTCTCTTTTTCATCCCCCAATGCCTCCATCTACACCATCCTCTCCAATGATGTCCTACCTCTGTCACACTCTAAAGGATGTATATATACTACATCCACCTTAAAATAGTGAAGGTATTTATCTTGAAACATTATGAAATCTATAAAATACTATTATATAGACTAAAAAACATGATCATAGCATATATAGTATAAAAGTATAGTTATCTCATAATAAATAAATTAAATAAATTAAGAAACATATAGTTATCCCATAATTAACATATGACATAAATCTTAATTAAAAATTATTTAATAAAATAACAACCATAAAAATCTATGGATCAAACATGTTAATCATCTTAGAAAGAAATCAAGATGTGATAGGAAATGAGCTATCACCCTCATTTGGGTTTATTTGAGAATAAGTTATTTTGTAATAAGGGGGTTAAGGAGAATTCACTAGTATATTTTATATTTTTATGTTGTGGAGGAATATCACATACTTTTTGAATAAAAGGTGTTTTATTCTCTAGTTAATGCAAATTATGTATATAAGAATTGTGTGTGTGTGTGTGTGTAGATTATATGTCATCTTCATCATAATCACAATAGTCATCATTATACCATGGTTCATCAAAATTATAATTTAATTTATTTGAGTAAATAAGAGTAGAATAAGTATCAGCCACATGCTCATGAAGAGAAAGAGAACAATATTATAACTCTTTAGTAATATACAATGTATCATCGTGTGTAGGTGTAATGCAAGGCATTTGTTTACTAATCACTTTTGAAATGCAGGAATGATTATCATTTTCTATTTTGGAATTAAGGGAAGGATAAGTAATAACCAATTTTTCTTTATTTACATTATGACATATAGGAGAAGAGTTAAAAACATTTACATTATCTATTTGTTGTAAATAATCATTACATTGAGATTGAAATGTGAATGAGAGTGATAAAGTAATTTAATCTACCTTAGTTTATGCGTTGTTAAAAGGTGCAATATATTTTCTATTTCATGTTTCAAATGTAATTGAGATGGGTAAATAAGATAAATTATTATTACCTACTTTACTTGAAGAATAAAGAAGTGATTTTAGTGTAGTGCACTTATATTAATTTAATTTGAATAATAAAGTAGTAAAAGTAGTCAAAAAGCTAGGATCACATTGGAATAAAACACTACCAACAAGATGTTATTTTGTCATTATATTGTTAATTTGATTTTTATGATTAAGAGAAGAGTAGGAGGAAAGAAAATATGATGTACCTTATGTATCCTCATGTTCATTTTTATTGACATTTTCATATTATTCCTTGCATACACATAATATTTTCAAATTTTATCAAATATTGATTCTTTACATCTTGTAAGAACCCATCGAGACTCAATCTCTCTAAGTGCATGCCTTAAAAGGTGCATTGAGAAAGGGGTGGGTAGACCATTGGTGATTCATAGGAAATTTTCCCATTATTTCCACTTATTACCAATCCAACTATCTCCTAAAACCATTCACTAAGCTATTACTCATTATTTGCATACTCCTCTAGTCTTTTCCCACTTTTCATCCTTATTTTCCTCACCTTAAACCCATTTTGACAGTCAGCTATACTAGGTCAACTGGCTCGACCTTGTAAAGTTTTAGGTAAACTTAATTTAGGTTCTGGGTTAGTTCTTGGCCAACCTAGCCCATGACCTAGTGAATTTTTTTCTTTAATTATACTAAGTTGACTAGGTCGACCCTATCAACCTAAACTTTTAAAAGGTTTAGGGTTAAATATGCATATATATATACAATATCATTTACATCATTATTTACCAATTAATAAGAGTTATTATATGTTTGTGCTTCTTTACAATCTATTCTTCCACCTTTCTATTTGAGGTTTCTTAACTTAGGGTTTTTACTTGGAGAATCTAGTCTTGTGGATAAGTCTTGGATGATTTTATCTTTCTTAGTGATCCTTACAAACCAAAACAACCTATTGTGAAATCCGTTTTACCAAGGGAGAGATTGAGTCTTGATGGATTCATCATTTAGGTAAGTATTATCTAACTTTGCTCCTCTTATTATTATATATAAGTAACATAAGTGTTGGTTTCAAATAATATTACTCTTCTCTTTCCATGTATTAGGGTCTTACTCATACATAGCTTAATTGAGATTCTCCCATACATGTTTTATTTGTTTACTAACCCCCATATTGTGACACAAGCTTTGGTTAGCACTATATTAAATTTTACTTTACTAATTATTAGTTTAGTGAGATATCAAAACATAGGACTCCTTTAGGGTTATTACATAATTATGCTTAACTGGAGGCTTTGGAACCCTCCCTAGCATAGTGTACTATGGTAAGAGATCCCTTAATTGGGTCTAAAGGATCCGCATATTGGTCATGTTCTTGATTATTTAATGTATCTCCAATAGAAAGTGTATGGTATGATCTATCTTCTTTAAGTTAGGATTGATTTATAGACATGATGCAATTTTGATTACATATATTTTGGTGCACCTGATGGGAATCTAACCCTTGTAGGTATTATTTCACATATTTTTTTATTTTATCATTTTATTTTAATGTATTTTTGATACTAGGTCGATAGTATTGATATAGTTCTAACTTTTGTGTGCATGTTTAACACACCGTCACATCAATACAAACATATTCTATCTATGTACGTTTTTCATTAGGTACAAGATACTAGGTCAACTTTGTTGACACAATACACTTTCAAACATCTAGATCAAGATACTAGGTCAAACCTATCAACTCTTTACATTTTTATACTTCCAAAAAATATACTAGGTTGACCCTATCGACACAACAAATTTTATAGGTTTTTTGAAAATAGGGAACTATAGAACTAAGTTGACTCAGTCGACATAGTAAAATTTTCAAGTATAAATTAGGGTACTTAAATATCATTCTCATTTTCATCTACATCCTCCAACCTAACAAGGTTTCTTTCTATCCTTCTCTATCATTTCTATTATTCCTTACAATACTATTTTTCATAGTTTGTAGTCTTTAAAACTACCCCTTTATAAACAACTAGATCGGCCCTATTGATGTAGTTCTATATTTTGTATTTTATTTGGCAAACTAGGTCAACACTATTGACTTTATTCTATAATATCTATGTACACTATCATCTAAATTGACATTTTACTATGTTTCAAAGTTGGAATTAACACTTATATACTAGTAACTATCTCACACTTTCATTTTTTGTTGCTTGCATGCTTAAAATAGATCACATAGTCTAATTAGGTGGTTTTTTAATATAATATTTAGTTGTATTATTTTATATTTTATGCACTCACTACCAAATCACAAAATCTTAAAACCCACTTTAACAATTGACTACCCAAGGTATACCTACTTGGATTTCATCACCAAGGGGGAAGTATACTTGGTTTTATGGCTAAGTATAAACATGTGTTTAATGGTATATATTGGCAAAACACTTGACACCCTTATTAATGTAGTGTGTGAAGTCATGGGGTAGGCATAAATACCAAGTCAATACCATTACCAATACAAATTCATTTTAGCTTAAATGTCTTATAACCATCCTTAGATTGATTTATATTTCCTTACTTATAGCCAACTCCCTATCACATCTAAAAATCATATTTTAATAATCTAATCATATTTAGGATGACCACTTAGTTATATTTTACTTTCTAAGTTGATTGCTTGCTCTTCGATGAATTGTATGTTATATTTCAAAAACATGTATTAGCCATAATTGGTGTAAGATTTTATTCCATGTCCCTCAATTGGATCAACCTTATTGACCCAATTTATTATGTGTTTCCTTTCATTTCTTTATTTCAAAATTACTTTCAAAAAAATTCCCATTTTAGTACACAGTGATTTTGCTTGACACTACCTCTTACAAACTATCTATTTTTTCCTACCTACTTTACTAAGTCAACCCTATTTACTCTATACACTTTTTCATCTCCTATTTCTAGTACTAGGTCAACCTTATCAACTCTATACACTTTTTCAATTCCTATTTCTAGTATTAGGTTGACCTAGGTGACTCTGTACTCTTTCTACCTTCAATATTTATCCAACTCAGTTATCTCTTTCTCTTCCTTAGCATTTTGTACATTTATCTCAAGTCATCATGAAGTCTCATATCAAAATATGCTTATATATCTTGAATCAATTTATAAACTATATGAATGTTTATTTATCCCATTCTTTTCCTCCCAAGATCACCATCACTCTTGGGGCACCTCTTCCCCTCCATCCATGACCTATAAAATCATGCAATTCATACCTAAAGATGAAGTTGATGGGTTTGATTGTTTCTATACCTACCAAGATACCTCTCATCTTCAAAATCTTCAAACTAATGTGGGATCAATTGACACAAGATTAATCAATAATACTAATAATAATCCATCTTCTAATAACCCTCCCCCTAATACCAATTTAGGGAATGCTCCTACCAACACCAACTAACCTATTAATACAACTCAACTTATTGCACAACTCATACAACAAATGAACATAATGCAAACCTATAACACCACTCAAATTATGAAACTCAAACACCATTTGTTAATACGTATAATTAGCCTCTGACTATCCATCCTCAAGCTAATCCTAATTATATTCCTCCACCTCTTAGAGATGCCTCAGGCAATGTTATTCATCAACCCATAATGAATAAAAAGGTACTTAAAACTATTTAAAATGAGTCTTTATCTCCCTTAATTATGTCCATTGATATTGGTAACATATCTCCAACTATCAAGTATGATGGGACTAAAGACCCAACATCATTTCTCAAAGCCTTTGGCAACCTTTACAAAGAGTGGATCCAAACTAATACCTTTACCACAAATAAAATATTAGTCAAAACTGTTATCAGTAATGTATTATAATGGTATAACCAACTTTCTCAACACTCAATTTGGAAACATGGGGATTTGGTCAATCCTCTAGTTAAAGAGTTTCAAGACAATAATATTCCTAAAAATTGTCTTAGCCACTTCATCAATGCTAAGCAATCTCCCACTGAATCATCTCATGAATTTATCAAAAGATGGAAATATTTGGCCCATGAATCCAACCATAACATGACTGATGATAACTTGTAAAATATATTTATAATTACTTTAACTCCTCTTCAAAATAAGGTTTGAACTTTCACTCCCCAAACCCTTAATGAAGCTCTTGACCACGATAAATGTCAAGACTTTATTATGAGGCAATTTAAACATAATCCTAAACTTCTTAAAGAATATTTTTAAAATATACTAATGATATCATTGGTAATACTCTAAAAACCAAACCAAGAGTTTCTAAAGCTGATATTCATTCATCTTCTCACACACCACTCTTGATGTATCAAAAGAAATGATTTTTACCGCTCTCAAAACCTTTCACCTATCCTAACAATCCTCCAAAATGGTATGAACCTAATTAGTGTTATTGGTTCAATGTTGACATTAGTCACCTCCATGAATCTTATAGATGACTCACCATATTTTTTATCCTATATGCTTAGTGATTCATTTAATCATTAATCCATGATCAACCTTCATTTCCAAGAGTACACCACTGCTTCTTAAAATGATAGGTTTCTAAAGCTTCTACCTTAAATGACCAAAAATATTTTTTAAATATTCAACCAAACACTAGGGATGTTTGTTACATTGATTTTTATTATGACCAATATTATAACAATTCTTAATATTTTAATACTACTAAGGTTAATTATCATCACAAACTAGCTCATAAAGATCTTGTTACCAAACCTAAGAAACCATTTTTATAAGAATAAATTCTCAAATATTATACCACCACTAATATCACTTTGGAAGCTCATGAGGAACAACTTGCTCCTTTTAAACCTCCAACCACTTATTTTCCTTCCAAATCTACTTTACCTCCTAAAAATCACATTGGTTCTTCATCTAAATCTCATTGGAACTTTCTTTAACATTTCAACTCTATTCCTTGTAAGATTCCACTTATGGAATTGGTTATTATTTCCCCTATAATTGTAAGTTCCTTATTTAAAAACTCCAAGAAATTGAAGATACATCTTCTATAGATGAAGAACCACCTTCTATTGAACCTCAATCTACCTTTGTGCATACCATTGAAACCATGTGTCCTTGTTCCAAGCCTTCTATTAAATTTTTTGATGAGGATATGATCAATGATGAAATTATTTTTTGTGTTGATGATCCACCACTTTTCATTAAAATGACCATTAATACAACCCTTATCTGTAAAGTTCTAGTTAATGAAGGTTCTAGTATTAATGTGACATCTTTGTGGATTATTCAATAAATTGGTTATAATAAGGATCATCTCAAGAAAACCCATATTATATGTCACAATTTTGATAAGACTAATCAAAATCCACTTGGTTGCATTTGGATTTCATTAAAAATTATTCTTAAGACCATTCAAAAATAAGCTTATGGTCCTTAATTTACCCTTATCTTATAATACACTCCTTGATCACCCACAGATTCATATAATGAGGGCCATTGATTCTTCCAATAGCCAATGCATTAAATTATTATATAATGGAAAATGGTATAATAATGAAGCTAATCCTAACCCATGGAGTATTCAAATTCCTAATCCAAAATCTTAATATCATATTCCTACCATTCCTAAGATCAATAGTGCTCTTTTACCTGAGTTCATCAACATCAATCCTAATTTACAAGTTACTCTTGATGATTCAGATGATGATGAAGATAATGATTTTGAACATACTTATAATACTACCAAGTTACCTTCATACATTTCAATTTGGTTTCATCCTTATTTATTACCTATGGACTATACTATTCATCTTATTAATGAGATCACTTATTTTTCCCCTCGATGCAATGCTTATGATCCTTCTTTACCAAAATATGCCTTCACTTGCAATGAATTTAGAGTGTCCAAATTATTTCAATATCCTCTCATCATTTTTCTATGTGCATTGAATAATATTGAGATTTCACCTTTTGAAACTCCCCTTAAATCATAAGCATGTACAATTTATACAACATATTATGATAATTACATAATGACCCAAACTCAATCTCAATATTTAGATGTCTATAATTATTAGAAAAAATTAGCTCAAATACATGATTTTAGCTAGGATGTTCATACTATTTCTATGGACCATGACATAGATCCTGAAGGTCATGTACCTCATGCCAATTTTCCACATCTTGATACACCTTGGGTGGTTGATCAAATTATACCTTCCAAACCTCCAAAAAATTCAGCATCTTCTTTACCACCTACTAATCCAATCATTGCATCTAATCATTTCCCCATCACTAAAACCATCAACACTCCTATTCCTTTTGATCCATATACTTCTCCTACTCTTGAGATTACACTATATGCCATGGCAACCAATGTCTATTAGATATGTTACGAGCATGATCACCATGTTAATAAAATTTTGCGTCTCAAAGTAGATATTGAGTATTGTGGTCCTCTTCCCTCACCTAGTGGTGAATCTATTCTTGAAATAATTCATGATCAAGAATGTCAACTTCCTCAACAACATCATAAACTTGGTGAAGCTATTCTTGAAATAATTCTTGAAAACCCCTTATTTTAATAACTTCGTTACTAGTATTGATTCCAAAACTAATCCAATTTATTCTTTACCTAATGCACCATATCACTTCCAAGATGGAAATCCCATGCTTATTAAAGAAACCTCTTGCATTGAATATGGTAATCCATCTAGTCCTTGACTAGTTATAGTTTCTCATGAACTCTCACCTATCAAATATGATACCTTTAGTCTATTCTTTGATAACTATTGTGAGATATTCACTTATTCCTATGAGGACATGCCTAGTATTGACCCTAGCATTATGGTGCAAAATCATTATTTATACTGATGCCAAGTCTATGCATCAAAATTAAATAAAATTTCCACCTAAATTTTCCACTTTATGTCACAATTATATCATAAAATTACTTGATGCTAAATTTATTAAACTAGTGGAATATTCTAAATGGGTTTATAACATTATTCCCATTTGAAAAAATGTCACTATGATAAGTCATACTTGTATTGATTTCTATAATCTTAACCTCACTTGTCCCAAGGATAACTTCCCTTTATGTTTGATAAATGCCATTATTGATTCCATAGCTAATTATGAAATGTTATCTCTTATGGATGGATTCTCGAGCTACAATTAAATTCATATCACCTCTAAGGACCAATATAAGACAACTTTCACCATGGAATGGGGAAATTATTTCTATTAAAATTCCTTTCAACCTCAAAAATGCTAGAGCCACTTCAAAATGAGTGATGACTCACATATTTCATGATATTATCCAAAAAATTGTTGAAACCTATGTGGATGATCTCATTGCTAAATCCAAAGGTCATAAGACTCATCTTTCTAATCTTTCTATCATCTTTAACCATATTTTTAAATATAAACTTAGACTAAATCCTTAAAAATGTGTCTTTGGTGTCACATTTATAAAATTATTAGAATTCTTAGTCTCTCTTTATGGCATCAACATTGACCCAACTAAGATTAGGGATATTGTCAAGATGCCTATTCCTTGATCTATTCTCAACATTCATAATTACTTAGGAAAACTTGGGGAAATTAGAATAGTTATCCTTGAAATGGCTTATTGCATCCACTCTATCAATTCTCTTATTAATAAAGGTACTACCTTATAGTATATGGATACTTGGAACTTTCACTTTCATGGTGCTAAATACTTTCAAGGATCTAGGGTAGGTTGTATTCTTATAAGTCCTCTTGGAAAAATCATTCCTTTAGCCTTTTTCCTAACATTTGATGTTACCAATAATATGGCTAATTATGAAGCTCTAGTATTAGGTATGAGAGTTTCCCTTGATTTAGACATCTAATATCTACATGATCTAGGTTATTTTCAACTTATTTACCACCAAATCAGTGGAGATTACCAATTCAGAAGTGATATACTCATTACTTATCATCAAATTAAAACCACTCTCACTAAGGATTTCATCTCTTTCACTATTGAGCCTATCCTTAGAGATCAAAATTCCATTTCTAATTCCATCATTTCCTCAACATTTCTATTTCATACCCAACAAGTTATTTTTGATCCCACTTTTCTTATCCAAATAAGAAAATCTCCATCTTATAATCAATCACTAGATTCACTTATCTTCCACATCAAGGCCATTACCATTTGATGAAGCCTATGGTATAAAGACTTCATTCAATTTATAGAACACCAAACTTATCCTCTATGTTAGATTCTCATGAAAAGATTCATATTCATAAAAAAGCTTTTAAGTATATATTTTGATAAAACATCCTTTATTATCACAATGTAGAAAGTACCTTACTCCACTATGTTATGTAAGATTAGGCCCCTCCTCTTATTGAATAATCCCATGGGGTATTTATGATGGTCAATGTAGCATACATGCTACAAGCCATAAATGCCTATGTATGGGTTAATTTTTGCCTACTCTTAAAAAATATGTAATCAAATTTGATAAAATGTGTATTCTTTACCAACTTCATGATAATCTCATTCATTCACCTCCAATAGAGATTCAAACTATCAAATATCCTTATCCATTCTCCATGTGGGGATTTTATCTCATTGACAAATTAACTTGCTCCCAAGATGGGCATGTTTTTATCACCAATGCTACTAAATATTTTACCAAATGGGTTGAATCCATGCCCCTTGTTAATGTCCCTTGTAACACCATTTGAAAATTTATTCTCAATTAAAAATATTTATATTTTGGTTTTCCCCATATTATCATTTAAGACAATGGTGGTAATTTAAAAAAACAAGGATGTCAAATAACTCTATGTCAAATTCAAGATCAATCACAAATTTTCTACACTTATCATCCACAATGAAATGGCCAAGTTGAGGCCACTAAAAAAATTATCAATAAAATTATCTAAAATACCATTTGTGAAAATCACACAAATTAGCACCTTCATCTTTACCCTAATATTTGGGATTATTAGATTAAAATACCTACTGACATTAAGGAAACAACATTATCTTTAGTCTATGGTTCTGAATCAATTTTTCTATTAGAAGTTGAGCTTCCCTCTCTTCGTATATCTCTTCATGGTATCATTATTGATTAATAATTACATGAAGCTCACCTTCATTCCCTTGATCTCCTTGATGAATGCCATCTTTCTACTTTCTAACACAACCATCAGTACAAGGCTCATATTTCCAAATAACATAACAAATGTATTAAAATTCACACATTTAATGTTGGTGATCTTGTCCTTAAATTAGAATACACTCCTGATAAAGAAGGTAAATACACCCAAAAATGGTAGGACCCCTATTTAGTCAAATATATTCTTGGTATAAGTACCTATCACCTTCAAACCAATTAAGCTCATGTTTTCAAAGAGCCCACCAACACATAATTTCTCAAGAAGTATTTTACCTAAGCCTTCCCTTCTTTTCATGCTTTACTTTTTTCAAGTTACTTCTATAGGTATCTCCCTTTACAACATTTTCCTCTTCTAAAAAACCCTCAGTCCTTCCTTTTTGGTCTTTTGCTTTCCCCTTTATCACATGATTTACATTAGAAAAATGTGGATAGGACCCAATCTTCTTCATGATGTACCATAGTCTTCTTTATTTTCATATTTTTTTTACATACTTTGTGGCACCCCTTGGGTTTTTTTCAGTTAGTTGTAGTGTAAGACCATTAATAAGACCTAGATTTCCTCCCAAATACCATATTTTCCTTATGATATTTTATTTTCCCATGCTTTTTTGTACCCTCATGGGTTTAACTTTTATAAGTTATAATGTAAGACCATGGATAGGACCTGGCCTTCCTCATAAAATTACCATCCTATCATTCATCTTATAGAATGTGTTTTTGATCCTTTTTCTTATCTTTATCTTTTACTTCTTTAGATAGATGTAATTTTCACAATAATAAATTTTATCATGTTTTCCTCCATTTCCCTCATTCTTATGATAAAGAATCACACTTTACTATCATTAAATCCCTTTTTCACCCTTTGTCACATTTTTTTCAATTTTAAGTAATTCAAATTGTTCCATGTGTCATTACTCTTTATTTCCTTTCCTTTCACTCCATATTGGATTAAAAAAGGTCAAAGTCGAGACAACACTTTATTTTACCTAGATTTATGACTCTTAGACACCATGCTCTCTAAAGTTTCTCTCTCTTAGTAACCAAGTCCCAAGTATTAAAATGAAAGTCATCTTTAGCACCCATGTTTGGTTTTCTAAATATGTATGGAGGAGGAATATAAAAAAATCCATCAATAATGTTAAAAGCCAAATCATTTGAATAAAAGACAATGATATATAAAAGGCAACACATAAATCTCAAAATTAAAAATAACACCAAAATACATGATTCTAAACACATATCCTATCTCTAATCAAAGCTCAAACTTCACATTTGGCCTCAAACTAAAGCTAAGGTCCATTAGGGTATGGTAGGCCAGTAGATTATGATAGGAAAACTTAATAAAATCTATGGTACTACCTACTTTCTCATATAAGTATCCATTTTTCATAGTAAACTGATAGATCCATAAGTGGTCTTAAGGAATGGGGAACACATTATTGGAAGGTAGGTCCATTTTAATTTTTATGCATATAGAATTCATGGAATGATCTACATCTTTTATTTATTGACCTATGACTTGTGTGGCTAAGAGAAGTTCTTCAGAGTCTTTAAGGTCAATAGTCTTCTTGTTTTGATAATCTTAATTTGAGTGTCTTGACTTTGATAAAGAGTTACTCTACCTTGTTTTTTCTTTCATTATCCACTCCACCAATTTTATTCTTCCCTATACTTTTCCCTCTTCTTCAATTCTTTTTTCACATCTTAGAAAAATGATAACACTACTTTGTTTCAGTTTTATCTATTCTTATAGCAAAACAACATGTTTGAACAAGTATGGATTACTTTCTTTATACCATAGATTTACATTCCTAGAATTGTTTTTCCTTTATTTTACCATTTGTCATTATTTTACAACCCTTTTTTTAGACATCTAAGTCTATTTATAATTTCATGTAATTTTTCCATTGTTGAGTGAGGTTTGTTTGTTATTTCTCACTAGCAATGTTTTTTCCCTTTTATGCACCTTTTTCCATTGATGTTTGAGATAAGGATTGTTATTGCTCATTCATCAATGTTTTTTTACCATTTTTTTCTTTCCAAAATTTTTAAGTAAGGATTTTTACTGATTTTACATTTGATTTTTGATTACCATCATTTTTGACATTTATCTTTAGATTGATTTGGTTTGTCTTTCTTACTCAAGGTTTACTTGTTTGAGTTTTTCAATCTTTAGTAGCTTTGGATTTTTGGTTAGCTAATTTACTCTTATTTTTGACTTCATAATTTGATCTGACATAGCACTTATCACCTTTAATTACCAAATTTCCATGTATTCCTCATCCTCATAGTAGTAGTTATATTGGCTTTCCTATATTTATTTGCTTTTTCTCTTTAATTTTGTATTCTTCAGTTTGTCAAAAGTAGTCTTTATTCCCTTCAGAATAAAAACTTCAAACACAATAGACAACCATCTAGTGATAAAGGTAATTCAAGGTATGCACCACATTTAATTTTTAGTTATTTCCATTTTATTAATTTATTTTAAAATATTTTATGATTTAAAATACTACAATTTTTTTTAGCCTTAGCATTATGTGTTACTATGTTATTTCTTGAAGCACCATCCCTTATTACACTTTAGTGACACATGATGAGATTTGAGTGGGGCATATGTATACATATAATATTCTCAAATTTTATTAAATACTAATTCTTTACATCTTGTAGGAACCCATCGAGACTCAATCTCTCTAAGTGCATACCTTAGATGGTGTACTAGGAAAGGGGTGGGTAGACCATTAGTGCTTCATAGGGTCATTATCCCTTATTTCCACTTATTACTAATCCAACTACCTCCTAAAAACATTCCCTAAGATATTACTCCTTATTTGGATACTCCTCTAGTCTTTTCCCACTCTCCATCCCTATTTTCCTCACCTCAAACCCCTTTTGATAGTCATCGATACTCGGTCGACTGGATCAACCTTGTACAATTTTGGGAAAAATTCATTTAGGGTCTAGGTTGGCTATTAGCTAACCTAACCCATGACCTTGTGAATTTTTATCCTTAATTTTACTAAGTTGGTTGGGTTAACCCTATCGACCAAAACTTTTGAAATGGATTAGGGTTAAATCTACCTATATATACAAGATTATTTCCATCATTATTTACAAATAAATCAGAGTTATTATTCTCTTGCTCTTAATTAATATCTACTCTTCCACCATTCTACTTGAAGAGTATTAGCTTAGGGTTTTTACTTGAAGAATCTAGTCTTGTGGAGAAGTCTTGGATGCTTTTTCCTTTCTTAGTGATCTTTACAAATTACAATAACCTCTTGTAAAACCCCTTTGGCTAAGGGAGATATTGAGTCTCAATGGGTTCATAATTAAGGTAAGTATTCTCTAAATTTTCACCTCTCATTAGTAGATAAACGTAGCTTAAGTATTGGATTTGAATAATGTTACTCTTCTCTTTCTATGCATTAGGTTATTACTCATACATAGCTTAATTGAGATTATCTTATACATGTTTTGTTTATTTATTAACCCCCATATTGTTCCATAAACTTGTGTGATAACTATATTAGAGTTTACTTTACAAATTATTAGTTTAGTGAGATATCAAAGCATAGGAATCCCTTAGGGTTATTTTATAATTGTGCTTGACTGGAGGCTTTGGAACCCTCCCTAGCATAGTGTATTATGATAAGATATCCCCTAATTAGGTCTAGAGGATCCCCATATTGGTCATGTTCTTGATTATGTAATGTATATCCAATAGAATGTGTATGGTATGATATATCTTCTTTGAGTTAGGATTGATTTATATACATGATGAATTTCTAATTCCATACATTCTTCATTTCCATTATTATAACAATAGTCATCATCATCATTATAAATAAAGTCATTACTATTATCTAATGTACCATATTCAAAATTAGTCCATTCATTATTATAATTATGAGATAAATTTAAGATTGCATCAAGTAGATGAGGGGATGAAGACTTTTTAGATGCCATTTTAAACTTTCTAAAAAAGATAATGTAAATAAGGAATAATAAACACACAATAGGTATATTATCTTAGATACATTAAATAAGACCCATGTTACCTTGGACACTACCTACATTAACCCTAATGATAGTTGCATCAAATCACATGTAGTTGTCTTTTAGGGAATGTGAACCAGCGACTTACATGGTATGTTAGAATGAATTTTTCCTAGGCCTTTTTTTGATCAAGCATTCAAATGTCTAAGTGTGAAAGCTGAGTAGTATGCAGAGTATTTGAACATTACTATTGGTTGATTTTCTATAAATAAGTTCTAAAATAGTAATTTCTAGATGTAAAATGCCTTTCGAGGATATTTATATAGTAATATATTTTTTTGAATATAATACCTTGTGTGTTCATTGATAAGTCATGAAAAATATTTAAAAAACATAAAAGAAGGGTCGCGAAGAGGTTAGGACTCAAACATAGGTGAAAGGGATCAATGGAAATTGAAGCCACAAGTGGACACTAGCACCATGTTGTGTTATTATCTTCAACTTAATTACAATGTCCTAAGGTTTAGAATGGATAAAAATTTATGGATGATAGGCTAGGGGCCCCTAGGACTGAGAAAATGTGACCTATTACTAGTGGGGGTGTAAAAAAAGGGAAAATAAGACACAACAAAGATAAAAACACTCAATATTACCAATAAAACAAGGAATATAACCATTAATAAGACCCTTGTATGAAAGAGAAGAAAAAGACATAGTACTTGTGTTTGCTTAAACAAATTAGGGTGTTTACAGATAGTCCTAAATCTAAACTTGACAAAGACAAAATTCTCAATATCTAAGGAAGTTGAATTCCCAAGGGAATGCTCTCTATAAAAAAGGAATTCGATACATTAATGCCTATCAACATAATTAATAAACCCAAGTTTTTAAATTATAAGTGTCAAATAATTAACCTTGGTTCCTTAGAAAGCCCCCAAACTATCAATGTATGTCTTGATTGGATGAACATAGAGTTGGAGAAGCTTTAAAATTTGATACTAAGTTATAAGGAAATAATTTCTTGGGCCTTTTATGACCTCAAAGTATTCAACCCAAGGGTGATGACTCACACTTTCCTCCTTAATCTAAACCAAAGACCATTTTGGTATAATCATAGGCTTATGAACCTAATCATTGAAATATTAATACACAAAGAAGTTCACAAACCCCTTTTTATTAGAATATTATTCCCAATTCCCCATTCTAATTAGGTCGAAAACTTAATACATGTCCAAAAAAAGAGTGGAAAAATTAGATTATGCATAAAATTTTAAAATATGAACAGAGCTTCAGATAAGGATAACTACCCATCACCTTCTCTTGATTAAGTGATTCAAATGGTTAATGGATCCCAAATGATATCATTTTTGGATGAATTATCAGGATATAATAAAGTTTTATTAAATTCTAATGATTATACTAAAACTACATTTACAATTAAATGGGTCATATTTACCTACAAACATATTCCATTTGGATTGATCAATGCTAGAGAAATATTTCAAAGAGTAACAAATTTTGCATTTGAAGGTATAATTGGTAAATGTATAGTAATCTACATGGAAGATTTAACTATATTTTTGAAATTTAGATTAGATATTATTTTCCATTTGTATAAAGTCTTTGAAATATGTATAAAGTATGGGATTTCATTGATTCCAAAAAAAAAGCATGTTTGGTTCCACCAAAGGTAAACTTCTCAGTCATATGATCAATAAGGAAAGTATTTCTATTGATATCAAAAGACCTGAAGTAATTTATAAATTACCTCAACCCAATAGTAAAAAAGAGATGTAATATTTCTTTGGAATTTTTTTTTCACAAGTTCATTTCTAGATTTGTTGAAATTATGAATCCTCTAAATGCCATTTAAAAACATGAAGCTAAAATGGAGTGTCATGCTAAGTCAAATAAAACATTTCAAGACATAAAGGCAACCATCACATAAGCACCAATGCTAATAGGTATAGATTATGCCAGATATTTATACATTTATCCTTTTACCTCTAAACACACCATTACTACCTATCTCATATAGATATTAGATGGAGAAGAACACCATGTTGATTTTCTGAGAACCAATCTAAAAGATGTAGAATTGAGATACTCCACTTTGGAAAAACACACCTATGCATTAGTCAAAGTGATGAAAATTTTCATGTACTATATTTTTAAGAACAAAGTAAAATGAATTTATGCTAGACATAAATATCAAGAAAATGTTGGGATAAAATGAGCTAGGTGAGTTTAGAGGCAGATGCATGACTAAGATACAATATTATGACTTGGAGATAAAACCTACAAAACTAGTTAAAAGAAAATGCCTTACTTAGATGATAATTGGCATTGATAAAAGGATTATTGTACATCAAATAGGCAAAGAGAAAATAACATAGTAAGATTAGTATAGCCTAATTATATATTAACTTCACTATGGGATACCACCTCTTAAACTCTATCAAACATAGAAAAGATCTCTCAAATTGAAAGTGGTGAAATATATGTTGAATAAAGGAGTTAGCTTCATGGAAAACCATGAAGGCATCTATCTTAAATTCCTATTAGAAAATTAATCTAGGGAAGTAATGCCAAACTTCCATCAGAGGCTGAGAATTAGTCATCTTATAACAAATACAATGGCACACAAAATAATTTGGGTAGTCTATTATTAGACAACCCTATTCAAGGATTTCCTCTCATGTGTTAAGACACAACATTAGTGTAATATATTTTTAAATGGATAAGTCCATGCTATAATGCCATCAAAACTAGTTACAGAAGAAATACCATTTTCCCAATGGAGACTATATTTCTTAAGAGTCTGTTGTTCCCAAAATCAGCTACGCTCATTTTTGGAACAACCCCCTATGAAACTTGTCCATTTTGCCCTTTGTCTCTCTAAGCCCATTTTCAAGATGGGTTTTTCTCATTCTCATTATTGCTCAACTGAAACCGTTTGAAGTTTAAAGTGTCTTTTCATTATGTTTTCCCCAAAATGTGAAAGTTATTACTATCTCGATGCATCCAGGGGACCAAATTTTGGCTTTTTTAGAGTTAGTGTTTTTCTTTTGTTTTCGTGCATAGAAGACATTTTTTTTTGTCAGTGCATTTTCCCTTCCTACATGTAGAAGTGGAAAATTCTACCACCCCTGCATCTGGTCATGCAGGAGCGGTAGATTCTACCACCCCTGCATTTGGTCATACAGGAGCAGTAGATTCTATTGCCCCTACATCTGGACATGCATGAGTGGTAAATTTTGCTACCCCTACATCTGAGACATGCAAGAGTGGAAATTTTTGCCACCCCTACATTTGAGACATGCAGGAGCAGCAAATTTTTCTACCACTGCATCTGTTTCTCGCATTTCTCCAACTCTAGAGAAATCTTCATTCCTTTCATTTTCTGTGCCCACTCCCCTTTTCTTCCACTTTCTGACCTACTCACGTCTCATCCCTTTTAACAACATTTCCCTGATCATGACCATCCAATGTATAGTTTTCCCAGATTGCTACTTTTTTCCCCTGACTGCACAATCATGATTCATGCTATAGTTTCTCTAAAGGATCCCTCTTCATCGGCATCTTTTTAATAGAAGTTCTTCCAGATCACTGAATTTTCTCTGAAGAAGTTGAAGACAATGAAGTACAAGCATCAAGGTGTTTTTCCAATCACCTCAGTTACTTCTAAATGATTGATGACATTAAGGATATAGAGATTGGGCATGTGGATATGGCCGAGTTCATAGAAAGAATCAAATCAGGCATCTATCACCATGTACGATGCTCATTTGAAGAAGTCTGATGGCAAGAGCTGAACCTTTTCCCCCTTCTCTCTTCTTCTTCTCCTCTCATGCACTTTTGTCATGTAAAAGTGCATGCAATTTTGTAATGTGTAATTACATGTAAAAAATCTAGAAAAATATCTCAAAATTCAAAGATGACTCATCTTTGACCAATATATTTTTATATTTTAATCTTTTTCATTTTGAAAGTTTCTCCCTATATATAGTGGAGACCTCTTTTGCAAATACATCTCTGATAATTGAGAGCAAAAACTCTACTGAAATTGAGACACTTCTTGAGACTTTGTGCTCAACTTGTAAATCATATTTTATTGAATGAATGAGAAGCAAGTTTATTTTAGACTTTGTGTTGAAGTTATCTATATTATTTAGGAAATAGTTCTTATGTCCTCTTTCCTGATAATCTCTTATTTGTTTGATTCAATAAGCAAAGTGTGTGTGTTGATATTATTTGAGGATATTTCTAAAAGATAAAAGAGAGACTTTAAGCTACTTTTATCTTTGTGATCCTTTAATCTTTTGTAGTTTCAGGCAAAGACTTTGTGCTTCATTTCACTCTACAGTTACGCATATTCTAAATCAGTGAAGGAGACAACGGAAGACTTTGTGCTTACATAGGTTTCTTTGTTAACTTTGTTACTTACTTCAGGTGATTTTCTGCTCTACGTTGGATACCATTCCTAAAACAAGAGGAATGTTGTTGGCTGATGACCAAGATTTCTCTCTCTTGTTCCTTGGACATCACCTCTAAAAAAATAGAGGTGGATGCTATTATACCACCCCAAGCATTATTTTCTACTTAATTATATATACATATAGCATATAAATATTCATAGGGAACCTCCCCTTGATGAGAGGAGAGACTTACCTCATCTAGATCTGGTAAACCCACACTTTTCATGGTGTAAATCTCCCTATGTTGTGGTTGATATACCCATTTTGTCATCAGTTAGTTGACGACAAAATATTCACCCAATAATTTTTGGTGACTCTATTGGGGAACGAACATGCAGTCTGAATCCTCAAGTTTCAAATTGAAGCAGTCCCTACCCTTATCCATTACATAATCAACCAACTCTATTCCATGTCTTACCCATTATCATTATAGCATTGCATTCTTCCTCCATCTCTGTTATATTATTTGGTCTGTAAAACTAGAGCTACTAGGAAGAGTGCGCAGTTTGAAGTCTCAAGCTTCAAACTAAAGTAGATCCTGCTCTTTTCCATTTTTGTTCTATAATCTAGCAACTCCACATTATACAAGAAGCCAAAAATCTCAAGATGTTTTTGACCCTACTTTTGAGTTGGTGTGGTAGATTAATTTTGAGTTGTTTCCTCCACAACCTCACCTTTGACGAACTAGGAGTCTTCCTCCTAGCCCTACTAGGTCACCAGCACAAGGCAGAGCTTCTTTTTCTATTGTTAGTAGAGCTTTGACTATCTATTCTACACCTAGATTTGTGATCCCACTTTTACATAATCAAATCATGGCTCAAGGACCCTGGGGTAATTCTTTTAGTCCACTAAACTTGAACCCACCTTTGCATGAGCTTTCAAGTAGTTCAGGGAAGAATTTTCCCAAATTATTTAGTGATGGGAAGGTTCATCCTGATGAACACATTGTAGCTTTCAACATAGCCTATAGTATCATAGGTGTGGAATTCAAAGATGTAGTAGTCAAGCTATTTGTAAAGACACTACAAAGCACTGCTGCAGACTAGTTCTACCACCTACAGACTAGATTAGTGATTGATTAGGACACCCTAAAAGACAAATTTGAAGCTATATTCAAACTGGCAAATGATGCACATGCCTTGTTGGCCCAGCTCACTCAGATGAAGAAAGAGCCTCATGAAACTATGAGGGATTTTATTGCTAGATTCGACAAGCTGAGGCACAGAATTACCATGGTCACCCAGTCGATGCCTCAGAACCTCAAATGCTTCTTCATCAGTTAAAAAATACCTAAAGTAGGTTTTTTGTTGAGATGGGTTAGACACATAGACCTTGCTATTGCTCAAGACTTGGCTACTGAGGTAGAAGATGACCT
This sequence comes from Torreya grandis, assembly GCA_037957365.1. NCBI lineage: Eukaryota > Viridiplantae > Streptophyta > Pinopsida > Cupressales > Taxaceae > Torreya > Torreya grandis. The sequence continues at coordinate 1,053,259 of JARHVA010002741.1, forward strand.
TATTTTGGCTGGAAAGATAAGAAGAGATACAAATAGAGGTAAATCTTCTCCTTCTAAATACTCCCCTATAGCCACCACTGATCCAATGGTATAGAAGCTAGCAAATGAATTGTTGGTCCTCAAAAGACAAATGGCCCAAGTTATGTCTGCTTCTCCTAATCAGGATATGCCAAGGAAGACATTTCAAAATTAGTGATACCAAGGCAATGCTGCCAGGAATCAAGGGCAGCCAAATCATCTTCCTCCCCCACAGAAGAACCTTGCCCTTAAAGCACCTCCAACTAACTCAACAGTTGAATATCTAGAAATGAAACATGCTTCCCCTTTCCAACCTGAGTTAGACCAACAAGATGATGCTAATCTCTTTGAAGAGTAGGAAGAAGAATTAGCTGGTAACTCCATCATTGGTTACTTGAATTATTAGGATGAACCCAGAAGCGAGGGGAATGTAGTTGAGGGATCATATGCCATATTCACTTGGTCCTAGAATTAGTCAGCCTGACAAGCTAATAAAGAGAAGATAGAGGAGTAACCTCAGTCAATAGTTTCAATTGCCAAGCGGGGAACCACTCTACCCTTCTAACCAAAGGACCCGGTGACTATTGAAAAGGTACGTACCCCAAGCATCTCTGCACCCTCTACTTCAGCTTTGCAAACTAGCCCTCCCCCTCCTAAAAACCAAAGGAGTGAACTCCCATCCTCTGTGCCTAGTCCAATTTAGACATTTGACATAATTGAGCATGTCAAAAAGACTAAAATTCAAATGTCTAAATTTGAATTTTTACAAGCCCATCTTGAACAGTTGGATAGGTTGGTGGAATGTGTGAAAGGTACAGTTATCCTTATAGGATAAGAAATTATGAGGGTAACTCATGATCCCCCAAAAAATATATCTACCTATAATAACCTTGTCATTTATCCCCCTGCTATCTCTGGGAAAGTAGATCCTTTCTATGTTTCTTTACTAATAAATGGTCGCAAGCTAAGTAATTGTATAATTGATTCTAGTGCATCTGACAACATCATGCCTGCTAAAGTGGTAGAATCTCTTGGTCTCACATTGACTAAAACCATTGGGAGATGCTTCTCCATGGAGAACAAACAAGTACCATTATTGGGGTAAATCAAAGATGCCCAATTTGCATTTGTAGCATTCCCTAACAAGAGGATCAAGATGACAGTTTTGGTAGCTGATGTCCCAACCTCATATGGCATTCTGCTTGGATAGAACTTTTGTAAGGATGTCAGAGGAGAATTAACCATGGAATTGTCCCAAACAAGAATCCCTGTGAAAGGTGTGATGCAGAGGTTGCTTCCTGAGAGAGAGGCAAAGTACGTGGTCACCCAAACGTCAGCCCCTGCAGCTCAAATTCTATTTGAGTCCTCAAGAAAGGGTAATTATTTTCTAACCATAAAAGAGGTTCATGAAGAGCCTATTAAATCTCTTGAGAATGCCAATCAGAAAATTGGTTTAGATGAAACAACAAGTGGGCTTGATAGTGCTAATCAGTGGCAGGTGTCAAATGAGGACAATCAAATCAGGTGCTAGAGGGAACCAAGAGAGCAACCAATTATGGTAGTTGACCATGCTACTACGCATCATGATCAGGAAAAGGAGATCTTCTCCAAGAAAACAAAGATTCATGGTTTTTGGATCGAAAGACAAGTCTTGCTATGTGGCAAGAAGAGAAAACAAAAGGGAAGGTACATGAAATTGGTTTCTTGGTGGAGAGTTCCATTCACACATCATCAATTATGGGGAGAAAATGGCCTCTTACTGGTTTATCAGGATAGAGCATTATTGTCACTACCTCTAAAGGGGTAACATCTGAGGTACTTTAATTCTTAAAGTACCAAATAAATTCACCTATACATTTGTATGTTTGTAAAGTCTTTATTTTATTTTATGCTTTTTGTTTTCATTTTTGTCGCCTTTTTTTTGGGTAGCATGACTCCGTAGCCCAATGGCATGCTTCAAGGCACTGAAGATTCTAGATTCTACTCCCTTCAATTACTTTTTACAATAGAAGGAAGTTCCCCAATAGGATCTAGCTGTTGTTCCCAAAATTAGCTATGCTCATTTTTGGAACAACCCCCTACGAAACTTGTTTATTTTGCCCTTTCTCTCTCTAAGCCCATTTTCAAGACAAATTTTTCTCATTCTCATTCTTTCTCAACTAACACCATTTGAAGTTCATAATGTATTTTCATTACATTTTACCCAAAACGTGAAAGTTGTTACTATCTCAATGTGATCAGGGGACCAAATTTTGGCTTTTTTAGAGTTAGTGTTTTTCTTCTATTTTTGTGCACAGACAATAATTTTTTCCATTAGTGCATTTTCCCTTCCTACATGCAGGAGCGGCAGATTCTACCACCCCTACATTTAGTCATGTATGAGTGGAAAATTTTGCCACCCCTGCATCTGGTCATGCAGGAGCAGTAGATTCTGACACCCCTACATCTAGACATACATGAGCGACAAATTTTTTTGCCCCTGCATTTGAGACATGCAGGAGTAACAATTTTTACTGCCCCTGCATCTAAGACATGTAGGAGCAACAAATTTTGTTTCCCCTACATTTGTTTCTTGTATTTGTCTAACTCTAGAGAAATCTTCATTCCTTTCATTTTTTGTGCCTGCACCCCTTTTCTTCTACTTTTTGACTTACTCATGTCTCATTCCTTTTAAGTGCATTTCCCTGATCGTGACCATCTAATGTGTAGTTTTCCCAGATTGTTACTTTCTTCCCCTAACTACACAATCATGATTCATGCTACAATTTATCTAAAGGATCCCTCTTCATTGGCATCCTTTCAATAGAAGTTCTTTTGGATCATTGAAGTTTCTCTAAAAAAGTTGAAGACAATGAAGTACAAGCATCAAGGTGTTTTTCCAATCATCTCAGTCACTTCTAAATGATTGATGACATTAAGGATATAGAGATTGGGCATGTGGATATGGTTGAGTTCATAGAAAAAACCAAATTAGGTATTTATCACCATGTATGATGCTCATCTGAAGAAGTCTGGTGGAAAGAGCTGAACCTTTTTCCCCTTCTCTCTTCTTCTTCTCTTCTCATACACTTTTGTCATGTAAAAGTGCATGCAATTTTGTAATGTGTAATTACATGTAAAAAATCTAGAAAAATATCTCAAAAGTCAAAGATGACTCATCTTTGACCAAGATATTTTTATATTTTAATATTTTTAATTTTGAAAGTTTCTCCCTATATATATGGAGACCTCTTTTGTAAATACATCTCTGATAATTGAGAGCAAAAACTTTGCTGAAATTGAGACACTTCTTGAGACTTTGTGCTCAACTGTAAATCATATTTTGTTAAATGAATGAGAAGCAGGTTTATTTTAGATTTTGTGTTGAAGTTATCTATGTTATTTAGGAAATAGTTCTTATGTCCTCTTTCTTGATAATCTCTTATTTTTTTGATTCAATAAGCAAAGTGTGTGTGTTGATATTATCTGAGGACTTTTCTAAAAGATAAAAGAGAGACTTTGAGCTACTTTTATCTTTGTGATCCTTTAATCTTTTGTAGTTTCAGGTGAAGACTTTGTGCTTCATTTCACTCTATGGTTATGCATATTCCGAATCGGTGAAGGAGACAATGGAAGACTTTGTGCTTACATAGGTTTCTTTGTTAACTTTGTTACTTAATTCAGGTGATTTTTTGCTCTATGTTGGATACCATTCTTGAAAGAAGAGGAATGTTGTTGGCTGATGACCAGGATTTCTATCTCTTGTTCCTTAGACATCACCTCTAAAAAATGAGAGGTGGATGTTGTTATACCACCCCAAGTATTATTTTTTGCCTAATTATATATACATATAGCATATAAATATTCATATGGAACCTCCCCTTGATGAGAGGAGAGATTTACCTCATCCAGATCTGGTAAACCTACAATTTTTGTGGCATAAATCTCCCTGTGCTATGGTTGATATACCCATTTTGTCATCAATTAGTTGACGACAAAATATTCACCCAAAAGAGTCATTAACCCCAAATCCTTAGTAGGCCATAAATTTATTATTAATACCACCTACTATTGAATGATATGGACAAAGGTAGTGGAAACAAATAAAATCAAGACAAGTGAAGTAATTAAACTCATGGAAAATAATGTGACCACTTGATTTAGGAACTCTTTCTCATTAGTTTATGATAATGGCCTTGCATTCTAAACCATAGAATTCACTGAGTGGGAATATGATAATTGTATATCTTTAAGGTTATTGTCCAATTACTACTCATAAAGGAATGAATGGTAGAATAAACTAATAAAAACATGATTGAGTCTATCAAGAAGTCTGTAGAGAAGAAACTTTGAGAGTGGTTTTCATTATTGAAGTTTTCTCTATGAGATAACTTCAATAGACATAAGAATGCACTTAAGAGCCAAATATTTAGACTAAGCTATGGACTAGAGCTATTTTTTCTAGTTACACTCAAGATACCCACCTACAAGTTTATGTAACATTACATGGAACATAATGATAAGGTATATTCTAGGATTTTAGACATTGTCTAGTTATAATAAGGTCAAGATGAGGTGTTACTAAACTTTAACAAGAATCAAAGCATTTTCAAATGATGGTTTGATAATAATACCAAGGTGAAGTCCTTTAATATTTCATATCTAGTGTTAATATTAGATTTAATCCATGATAAGAAGGGTCGAAATTCCAAGTTTGATCTAATTTAGATCAGCCCGTACCAAATAACTAAGATAATTGAATAGAATTATTTTTTCTCAAAAACCTTGAAGGCAATAACCTCCCACTACATGTGAATGGATAGTACCTAAAGCATTAATTTTTGGTTATCTCTTCTAATGCAATCTTAGAGTTTTTGGAAGAATAATCACTAGGGGGCTGAATTAATGATTCAATAAAAAAAATTTCAATTCCAATTATTCTAACTCTTAACCATTCAACATACAAATTCATGAATCATATAAACCATTCGTTGCAATTAATAAAAAAATGATGCAAGATCAAAAGCACATAACACATGAATTATGTGGGAAACCCTCATGGGGGAGAAACCCCACTTGAAACAAGATTTAAAATACTATCCTATAAATATATTACTTCAATTTATATTATTAACAACTTATCAAGGAGTACTCACCCATTAATTTATTCAATCACACACTTGACTTTTAGCTAGCACCAACTAGACAAGGAGGCTACAAACCCCTAAATGATCAATCAAAAACTCAATGACCTCAAAAATGTTATCCACATTTGATCTAATGTATTACACACCTAATTATGGTCTTATTTTTGTATGAAACCTAAAAATCTTCCTTTATACCTCATACAATTAATTTTAGTTCATATAAACAAAATCTGCCTCTTACATACGCACACAATAACTTTTTCTCATCTCAGTCCTCATACACATTCTCATGACCTTAAGGCCATTATTCCTTCACAATATTATCTTATATATGTAAATAAATTCTTAAATCATCATAAATATCAATCATACACAATGTATGCATTTCTCTTTCAACATATAATCAATGCACTTCTTCACTCTAGGTCATCTAGACAAACTAGGCCTAATTATGCCTTGAATCAATACACAAACTTACTGATTACCTTCAACACCATTATATGATATTCATTGAATTTTAAACATGTTATTATAATTCTTATCATGCACTAAGACACTTATTTAAACCCTCATACCATTCTCTTCTCTCTCCAATTGTCTAACTAGAACAATTAGGGTAACTAAGCAAAATAGGCCTAATAGCCTTGAAATAAATCTTCTTACTTGCTCATGACCTGAAACAAATGATGTTAGAAACTTGTCACATATTATAAATGATTTTATTATTGTTTTAATATCCTCTTACCCTTTTTAAAATTAATATATAATTCGTTTCACACACCAAATTATCCAACTCACACAATGAGACCAAAATGGCCTTTTACACATGCATTACTCTTTCTCCAATCAATCTTGGTCGGCCACAACATTTTATTTAAACCTTAAGGATTTTTATCCAAATTATATAAAAATAAAAATATATATTAGGAATAATTACATATGATACATATCCATTCAATATGTCGGACATGATTCAAATGTCACTAATCCCCTCACTAGGCTTAAGCAAATAGCCCTCCATTAGGAACAAGTTACTTTAAGACCTTTTTACAATGAAATAGACCTAAGAAAACATAAGAGTAATTTTATAAAAATAAAAAAAGGTATTATATACCATATACATGTATTTAAATCCTTATACCACTATCTAATACACCAATAGGCCTCAAGCCTTCAATAGGTCTCATGGAGACCTATTCCAATTAACCTTGTTTACTCAACAAACAATAAATGAACAAAGATGGTCCATATTGATATTACAAATGAATATATATTTATAGATAAATTTAATACAAATTATAATATCTCTTAACATTCTCAATAGTCCTCAAATAATTCACTCATACTCTGAAACCTCCATTAGGTCTTAAAGACCTAATAGGCTTAACTAGCCCAAAAATAATGTCTTTACAAAAGAGGATCAAACTAATTGAATATAAAATTTACATGTACAATACACATATGTATGGAAATAAAAATACCTGAATGAAATCATAAAATCCATAATATATCTTCATTCATCCTCTAAAGGCTCATAAACACCACTGCAAGAGGCCTATTCAAATATGCAATAATTATAGTCAACAAAAGTTGAATTTGACCTAAAATAATTGCACTTGTATGAATATTCAAAAATCCAAATCAATTTGGAGATGATATATATGGAGTATAATTAAAAAAATTTATATCAAAAATATTTTATTAATAATTTATGTTTTACAATCATTTCTTTGTATCTTGGTTTTTCAAAAAAAAAACATAGTCAACAAGAGTCAACTCTCACATGCAATAAATGTAATTATATGACCATTCAAACCTCCTAATCAATTTTAATGGATATAATTTTAAGTCCTATAAAAAATTTATTTTTAAACCACCATAAAATTAATCCATTATAAAATTTTATAAAAAATATACTACTAAAAGGTTTTCGTTTGTTCACTTGATATTGGAAAGTTGGCTATGTATGGAAAACAATGAAATCTGCATGGGAGACCAACTTTGCACCACCATAAATTTTGATATACATATTTTAATGACCTATAATTTGTAACATAAAAACTATTAAAAAATATGAACAAACACATGTGACCACTTTCTTCTAAAATTTTCACACATGTGAATTCTAATGTCATCAATCTACTTACTTAGGAAGTTCTACTAAGATGACTAAGATCACCTAGACCTTCAAAAGACTACTCTAATATATTAATTTCACTTACATAAGTACCCCAAGAAATATTTAACCCTCATAAAACCCTTAAAACATGTTAAATCACCTAAAAATCACACACACATGATATGCACTCTCAAATCCACCTAGAACCTATAACTTTATCGTTAATGCATTATGTACTAATATGACCTTGACATCAATGACAATCAATGCATCTCAATAACATGATAAAAAATACCACCCTTTGTCATTTATGGAAAACATCTTCAATAATTCTATTTTCCAAAGTGAACAACTCCTTGATTCTGAACTTTCTCCCCCTTTGACATTAATGATAAAGGGTCTCTTCCTAAACAACCAACTTGATCCTTGGACCTATCAAATTGATCATAGAGATAGAAAGGTCACCCTAAAATAATAATAATAATCTCATATAGCCTATTATAAAATCATACTCAATCATAAAATATCCTTGTAATTTAAACATCTCACAAAATTTCCCCCTCACTCTATGCATACCATGCATTTTATCAATTAAAGAGAACATACCTCTATCTAAATTTCTCATTGATTATTAGCATATAGAAAACATGCCCAAACTTCACATAGTCCTTAATAAAATTGATTTATTTCCCCATAAATACATATTCCACCTTATCAAAACCAAAATATTGAAAACATACACAAGCAAACTCTTTTATAATAACATACTTTGAATGGAGCTATCTTCATCCACATATAGGTTACCATAGCTATCCAACATCCTTTTATGATACAACCAAATAAAATTCTAATATTATTGGGCCAAAATTACCTATTTAAATTTAATACAAATGTTATCATATTAAGGAAAAAACCACATTTTATTTGAACAATAAGAACATGCTCAACAAATTTTCTCATATTAAAAGAAACTAAACTTACCTGGATCCATGCTTATAAAAACTCTTTAAGCAACCAACATGAACAAGATACCTCACTAGGACATATATGGATGAAATATTATTGTCTTCATGAATTAATTATAATTAAATCTTAACTTACCTTCCCAAGCTTGGGCCTTCAAGGACCTCTCTCTTTCACAATAAAAGATACTCCTTTCCTATGTCACTTCAAAGAGGTACATTTGAAACAAAGATACATAGCTTGAAATTATCATAACTTTACATTAAGTGACTACCTCTTAGCATACCATAACTTGATTGAACACTTGAATATAATTATTTTATAAATTCTCACCATGTGTGGTGACTAAAATCATTGTACAATCCAATATACACCATGTCAAGGGTTTTTAGTGATAAAATCCTTATGCTAACCAAAGACACTCAAAGTACGATCTTCCACAAATAATTTCAGACCTTCAAATATCTTAGCATAGATTTGAATAGGTGATTTAAATATTTTAAAATATTGAAACCAAATGAAATGAACCATACTCAACTATATACATATCAGGTTAAAGAACATACCTTGACCCATTGACTAGTCTCTCACTTATCAATTTTGCAACACCATTCCATAATGCTTCAGATGATTGAGTAATGCCTCTATGAAGCCTAATAGAGACACATCACCTACCAAGGCACTTAGAACACCTAAAACTTAATATATTCCTAATTTTCCATACTCTCATTAGTTTTATTGTCTTTCCTAAGCCTCCTCATAGGCTTGATTGGCTCATCCATCTTCTCTTTGACTCCCTTCTCAACATACCCTGATAAATAGTATTCTTGTCTTGCCTTCATATCTACCACACAAAAAACCCTATATTTACTGATATTATAATCAAACAATTCATACTTGGTCTCAATCTGATCTTTCATAATAGTTTTAGGTCATTATATCCATGTATGACCTCTTCCTTGCACACTAGGATATCCATACACATTGTTTTGCCTTGAGAAATCATTCAATTTGTTTTTAAAATATTTTATAATATGAAAAAATCTATGAAAATTTAAGCAAAAAATATAATTCATACCTTTTTCTTGATGATGTATATTATCTCTTTTTGACAAGTTACTTCTTCTTTTGTAATCTCTTACAATGTAGCCAAACTGATTACAAGCATAACATTATATATGATATGAATTGACAAACCTCATAGAATTGGGATGCCTTGATGATATTATCACCTTGTTTTTAATTCCAACATACTTATTGAATTGATTCAATTCATATTTATTAACCCTTTTCATTGTGACCACTAGCTTCTCATGCTCAACCTTGCTCATTTTGACCACTAGCTTTTCATTATAAACCTTTAAAGAACCTAGCTCGGTTTTCAATTGATCACACTCGACCTTATTTGACCTAAAATTTGAATTTTTATCCTCTAACTTATTCTTAAGATCATTAATATTCATCTTATATTATTTGACTATTTGCATCATTATCTCAAACTTGGTTTGAAGATGACTCACCTTTCCTTCACATTTCATAGAGAACTTGACTTTCTCTCTAAGTTTTTTGATGATATTTTCATATTCATATTCCTTGGAGTTAGAGTTACTCCAACTTATCTCACAATAAATAATCTTATTTTTAAGAATTTTTACCATCAATCTCAATTCTTGATTCTCTTTCCTTAGTTGTTTAGCCATCTTGTACTTCAAGGACCACCTTCTATATTTCAAGCCTTCCTTAAGGGCCTAATTTGATATCTATTGTTGGAAGAAAAATCACTAAGAGTGGGGTGGTTGAATCAATGTCATGTCCCCTTTTTTAGTGGACATCATCAGACTCGATGATCAGCATATTATGTGACCCTCATAGGCTAAGAGGATGGATAGAGGGTCTTGATGGAGCTTGGCGTGGCTTCGATTAGCAGAATTCCTATAATTGGCTTTCATTTAGGTTATTTTAGACACATTTGTCCTGAGCTCCTATTATTTAGGGATATTTGACATGTAGAGGAGCACTTTTATTTTGGTATGGTCATGTGCAGAATCACTCCCTGATTCACCAGCTTTAGTCGGTTCGAGGATCTGACATGTATTGAGGGAGATATTAATATTTGATTGATTTAATCAAATATTAATTATTTGGTCTAATTTTAAATTAGATATTAATTAATTATTAATTATTAATTAATTGGTCTAATTTTAAGACCCTAATTCTAATTTAAGAAGCCCAAGTTCTAATTTGAGGAATTCTAATTTAAGAACCCCAAGTTATAATTTGAGGAAATCTAATTTTAGCAAGCACACCTTTGGATGGTATAAGGGTTTCTCATGGGGGAGAGTATGGAATTCATGATTGATTATTGATATTGAGTTTTGCTAAGAATTCTTCTATGAAGACTGAGCCAAGGGTTTCAGGATTCCATTTGCATTGAAGAATGTCAACTCTTCATTGTGTGCGATTCAGAGGTTGTGAGAGATCAGCCGATCTATTGCCAATTTGAGAGATAGCTTCATATAGAAGTTATCATAGAGGTTTACAGGTTTGAGAGATAACTTCACACAGAAGTTATCACAGGTATTACAGGGATTTATTTTATTAATTTTTTGATTCAGGGTATTGATTCAGATATTGCACAGATAAAGATCTTCTGTATTAGAGCCATTTCAGATTTGCAAAAGATCAGGTTTTGAGATGATATTTATATTCTTTTATATGCATGCTAGAGATTCATTATTGTAATCATTCTGAAGAATAATAAGAGCACTAATTTGCCAGTTAAGTGATTTACTGTGGTTTATTTATTATTTGAATTTATCTTGCAAAATCATATCTTATTTCATGCAAAAGTAAAATATAGTGAAATAGTCAAAAAAATATCAGGTTTTAGAATTGAAGAGAAATGGGGATATCATAATCAATGATTCAAAAAAAAAAAAACTTCAATTCCAACTTGATTATGGTTATTGGTACCTTAGATGTACTCCTTTTAATGAAATAGTACTCTCAAATCAATACATAACCTTTTACAAAACAAGAAATCATCTCTATAAAATTTTGCCTTCTTACCCATTAATCTCTAGTAGAATTTTTAGTGAAAATCCCATTAGTATGGAAAAATAAAGGATTGATCAACAAACTAAATACATTCAAAGACACACTGTGTGGCATTATTTCCTTTCACAAAGTTTAAATCCCTAGTTCATTCATTAGATAACTACTCTTTTCACAAATTTGTATTTGTTTAGATCACAATGCCTTTTCCTTTTTAGTACTAATGTTCCTACTACATTATCTCTCTTGGCATTATTTTATGATTTACACAACAATCTTGGATTAACACATTTACTTCTAAGGGTTATGTGTAATTTTTAGGCACCCAAGACACATTATGATTTGTTTTCATGTATGGATAAGGGATTTAACTTATTTTGAGTGGTGTTTAGATCACATTTGTTTTAGATTAAGGTAAAATTAGGTTTTGAAGGGACCCTGAAACCCTTTACCAAAGAAATATGATACGAAGATGCCCAACAGGAATAACAAACCTAAAACAAACTGTAAAATAGTATCAAAATCAGGTTTTACAGGGACTTGAAACCATAGCCTATAACCTTAAGAAAGATCACAGGTATTACATAGACCTGGAAACTCAAAAAAAGTTTATAAAATAAAGATCCAACTTTTAGAACCAGTTAAAACATCCAGCAGATATGACTAGAACAAAAAAAAACAAAGAGGACCTTAGTCTTCAAGTTCCAAGATCATCTTCACAGTCTCATTTCCAACCATTGCTGTATCCTATATGGATGTTGCAGCTGAAGTAACAGCTTCTTGCTATGCTTTCTTTCTCAAGCTCTGCCTAGTCCTCTTACTAGGCCCCTCTAAAGATTTTATTTCTTCATTATCTCATTTTCCAAGGTTAGCTACTACCACACATATACTAGAAGTAACCTCCTCCATTTTCATTCTACTTTCCTTAATGAGCCTTCTCAGATTATTCTCATATTCCTTAAGATTAATTGGAATATCACTTATTTGCTTCTCCAAATTATTGATTTTAATCCTATCAGCTTCCTAGTTATGTTGCATTATTTCAACTTTCTTTTTCAGCTCTATCATTTCCTTATGCATCCACGAATCAATTTGGAAAATTGCATCCGCTTTGAATTTGGCTGAATTCATGAAGGAGATCTTATTATCCCTTTGGCGAGTGTCACACTTGTCATCTGCATTCTCCTATGGAAAGGACTCATCCTTTTCAATTTGATTCTCCCTTTCCATCATTTTCTCCTCTTTTGTCTTTGTAGGGTCTTTTGTTTAGATCATATTTGTTATTGGACTATATGATTGTCGTTTAATAATTGTCTATGTACAAGTCAAAAAGTAAACATTTAGTGCAATTTTGTATTTCAATAAATCTTTAGTCATAGTAAAGACCTTAAAAACCTATGCTAAGCTTATTGTTTAATATACACACATGATCATTTAATATTTGAAAACTATGTCTAGGGTATAAGTAAACTCAGTTAGGAATGTTGGACCCATGAAGGGGTTTCTTGGGGCTCATTTTATTTTCTAAAGAAATGGGAAACAAAAATAAGACTATAATAACATCTGCATAATATTTTTACACTCTCTATATTAACATGTACCTCTATTGAATGTTTCCATAAGGAATTGCTATACAGTGTGTACTAATATCGTGTCTTTATTTTCTTACTCACAACTCATAGAATACATGATAGACATGCACCATTGGTTAATTATCATGCAAGAACTCACTGATCATTGCCTTAAAAATGGCCTTCATGCTTCATAAAATTAATATGGTATTATAATGCCTATCAAGATCAAATTTTGATCCATAATACCTTTTCTTCACTATTCCATGCATGAAATTATTTTAAAATAAAGTACACATATTCAATATTTGTTATCATGGAACATAGTGTTTTTAAAAAGTTAAGTATGCATTCTTTCAATTCAACACATTAGCTTTGATCATTAAAAGCATTAAATAATGATCAACTCTTTACCATCAAAACCACTCTTGATGAAAACTTATTTATCTACTTTATTCCTATGAATTCTTCACCAATTTATACTAAATCCTCAAAATATAGTATTATTATATCTTCCACAATCACTTTGGATACTTATTTATTATAATTGAAAATGAATAGAAAAATAGTATGAGCTAGTTAGATATTAAACCAAGAAAATTATCTTTTATTCATTTGGGGTTTTCTTACACATATCTTCCTCAGATCCATAACCCCATACTCTCCATTTGTTTTTTTTGAATAACCTACTCACTTACACAAGAAACCACTAGTTATTTAAGAACTCTTATAACTACTTGACCTAATTACCAATTCCTCTTGTACATAGAAGAAAATTATTTAAATTATTAAAAATTATAATAATACTAATAACTATTAAGACCTATAATGACACAAGTTCATCACATTATGACCTAACATCACAAAATGTTTCCTACATACCTAAAAAGACAAAAAAAACCCATCAAGACTCTAAACATGAAATTAGAATATTATTTACAAAGGGGTAGTGATGCCCATACATAATAATAATGAGGAGTAAATGGAAACTTTCACTAAAAGTTATAAGTTACTTTTAATTCACTTAATATTGTAGCATCCTTCTTTTGAGTGTAATTCCATCTAGATCCTAAGGCCCAGCTGAAACACAAAGGCCCTTTTGATGCTTGATGGATCCTCCTTGATTCTTCTCTTTCTTGATTTCTTATTTGAGGTCATTCCTTTGCACTTTGATCTCCCACTTGATTATCTTTATCAATTACTTGTTGTCTTGTAACCATACTACACATGAAATACACAAGTTAATGAAAATAATCTCTTTTTCATCTTCTTGGCAACCACTCTCTTGCTCTTGGTTACTTGGATTTATTTTTTATTAGAATAATTCTATTTGTGTCCTCTTTTCTCTTTAATATCTCTCAACATATCCAACCTATTTATCCTCTTCTTGATGTTTTAACTAATCAATGACTTCCCTTTCCATGGCTAATGACTTTAACATACTCACTTTTTCAACAAAATAATCTAAACTATCCTTGTTTTCTATGCATGAAAAATTATTTGACAAACTTTAAAATAATATTTATACCTTCTCATCTAAAAATATCTCACCTTTTTATTTTTATCTCAGCTGGTCCTTCATATTGAATAGTTACATTCTTCTAAGCAAGTCCATTTCACCTTGATCCACATTAAGCAAGTATCTTCCACCTTGCTTCTCTTTAAGCAAGTCTTTTCCACCTTGATTCATCTTTCAACCAACTTATATCTTTGGATCAATGAGATTATTTAGCTATCTATTATATTCTCAAGCCTCTCTTGACTTTCAAACTATTTTACCAACTTCTCTCATTCACCTGCAATCTTCTTTGAGCAGTATTTTCAAATAATCTTTAGCATACTTATCAGATAGATAAACTAAAAATCAATCAACAAATATATACCTAGCCTTTTCAATATAGTCTTGATCTCTCTGATACCAAAAATTATGTAGAGTGTCTAAACTTTCCTTTTTGTGTATGGATGATAAATGATTTAAAAAAATAGAAAATAAATTTTTTATCTACTCATCTGAAAGTATCTCACCTCTCTTTTTCTCTTTGATAGTCTTTCATATTATGTAGTTGTTCTCTCTTAAGTAAGTTTATTTCACCTTGCTCTACCTTAAGCAAGTCTCTTTCACCTTACTCTACTCTAATCAAGTCTTTTATACCTTGATCCATGTCTCATCAAAGTTATCTCCTTGGATTAATGAGCTTCTTTAGCTCATTATCTCTCCTCAAGCCTTTATTGGATTTCAATCTACCTGACCAACTCTCTCAATCACTTATAATATTCTTTAAGAAGTCTTTCCAAAAAAAATTCAACATACTTTCAATGAACTAATAAATGCATAAATTGAAAACAATAATAAAATTTTTACTTGGCCTTCTCCACATAATCTCTTTCTTTGATACCAAAATGATGTAGAGGTTACACAATAAATCTTGCTTTGTCAAACTTTTTGTCTTTATCTTATCCCAACATTCACTTTCTTGACAAGAATCATTCTTTCTCTATAAAAATATTGGTACACATGGTTCAGTTATGTCTTCTAATGTATTTAACATGCTCTATAGGGTCCCTTTTGTCTTCTCATAACCTTAACTCCATTCTTGATCACCTATTATTAAACCCACATCAGCTTTACTCATATTTCCATACAAAATTGTAGCCTTTTGTTAAGAATTCATGTGTGTATGAAAAACATAATAAACATTCAAAATCTATACCCCCACATTTATAGTGATGCATTCACCAAGTTTAAATTACTTTGTATGGTTGAAATGTTCTAAAATGAGGTTTCTTTCTTAAAACCTAGTGTTATGTTAGATTTTCCTGTAAACACTTGAGAGGCTTTATAATCCTTCTTTGAACGTTTCTAACACTTTAATGGCATTGTGATCTATAGTTAAGGTCTAGAAAAATATAATACACTCTTTAAAACTATTATATTTTCATTTGATGCTACTATGACTTGATTCCTTCAATTTCAATGTGGATTGTGGTTATAAAGACAAGTTTCTACCAACACAAGAGGAATTATTTTAACACAAGGGAAAATTAACTAACTTTCAAGCATTCTAAATGACTTTTACAAGTATTTCTAACATTATTATGCCTATGTAAAGCATTAGTTTTATTTTATAATGCCTCTATTCCCATACTTTCACAATGAACCATGACTCAGTGTATGCACATAGTCATCAATTTCTACAGAGTTTACATACCCATCTGATTGGAATGAGCACTGAGACCATTTGAAATATTTTTAACACACTAAGAAATATGAATCAACCACTTACCACTATATTTGTGGAATGGTTTTATGATTATTCTCTTAGATTTTATATTAGTATTTTTCTTAACAGCTTAAAAATAACATAAAATACTATACAAACTTCTTTTCGTGTTGTATTCAAAATTCACGGACATAGAATACAAAGTAACAAGAAGATTGTTCTTGAATAAGAACACACATGTGAAAAAAAAAAATCTTTTATAACCTACAATAATTCACTTCTTTTGAGAGATAACATTTTCATAGTTCTCTTACATCTTGAAAACTCAACACACAAAGTATTCATTTATAGGAGTTGTCAATTAATCATTAGACAAAGCTTAAATCAATGAATAAATGCTTTCTCTATTTACATAAACTTATATTCAATCTCTTTAATTAATTATAAACTATAAATACATAACTTGAGGTTCCTTTCTCTATTATTGTATCTTATACAATCAATGCCTTTACATATGAATAGGTGTAGGGTCTGTAACTCAGTTATAATAAACATGAAAAAATTTCATTCATTTGGGTTATTATTTTTACATTTGTTCTTTGAGACCAAAAACCTTCACTACTTTTTTTTTTTGACTCTTGAATAACTTGAATTGAATTACACTATAAACCATTATTTATTGTAAAAGGATTTGTAACTAACTTATTATTTCTTATTTGTATGTGAAGAGTGCTAACTATCTAAACACTACAAACTCAAACTTATCAAATGACTAACTATGAGTTAAGTAGTCTATCTCAAATGGACTTCTACAGACTCCTAAAGACCATAACAACTTACTAAGATTCAAAACATGAAATTAGACTATTATTTACAAAGGGGGTAGTGATGCCCCTAAATCATATGATACAGGGGAATCACTACCCCCTTTGTAAATAATAGTCTAGTTTCTTGTTTTGAGTCTTAGTGAGTTGTTATGGTCTTTAGAATTTTGTAGAAGTCCATTTGAGACAAACTACTTAACTCATAGTTAGTCATTTGATAATTTTGAGTTTGTGGTGATTAGGTTGTTATCACTCTTCCTGCACAAGTGGGAAGTTACAAGTTAGTTACAAAGCCTTTTAGAATAAATAATGGCTTATAGTGTGTTTTGAGTTAGGTCATTCAAGAGTTAGAAAAATAAATTATTGGAGGGGCTTGGTTTCAAAGAAAAAATCTAAAAAAATACCCAAATGAATGAAAATTTTACATGTTTATTATAACTAAGTTGTAGACCATGCACCTATTCATATGTAAAGGCATTGATTGTATAAGGTAGAATAATAGAGAAGGATGACTTAAGTTTTAGATTAAGGTAAAAATAGGTTTTGAAGGGGCCCCAAAACCCTAGTACAAGGAAAGAAAGAAAGAGCATCCAAGACCACAGGCAAAGCCTAAAAACTACAATAAGGAAGTAGCAAAAACAGGTTTTTAATGGACTTAAAACCACCAAAAAGACTACCAGTCAAAACCCAGATTTAACAAAGATCTAGCTACACCATAGGCAAAAGATTACAAAAAGAAACCAAAGAACAAGGCCAGTTTACATAACCAACAAGAGAAACAAGACTATTCATCTAGTTCCAATATCATTTTCATAGTTTCTTTTCCTTTCACAACAGTATCCTGTGTAGTGGTTGCCACTAGCATGGCTCCTTGTGTAGCCTTCTTTCTTGAACTTTGTCTCATCCTTTTGCTAGGTCCCTCCAAGGCTTTAGTCTCCTCGTTAGCTCTTTTTCCAATATTGAGAATAGCAGCACAAATATTGGATGTAACTTCCTCCATTTTCATTTTGTTGTCCTTAATGAGTTCCCGAAGGTTATTCTCGTAGGCTTTAAGCTTGACTGGGATATCTCTTATCTAATTTTCCATATTGTTAATTTTGTTCCATACAACTTTCAGAGTGTCTTCCATAGTTTCCACTTTCCTTTTGAGATCCATGATCTCCCTACACGTCCAAGAATCAAGTTGGAAAGATGCCTCTGCTTTGTAATTGACCCAAGTCATTGGTGTGTGTGTTTCATCATTCTGTTTTTTCCCTCTCCATTCCTCAAAATTTTTATTGGGACTATTCCTGGCTTCTTCAAAGATATCCTCTAGACCCTTTTGATCCTATTCTTTAATTCCAGTTTGAATTTCCATGTCCATTTCTTGATTATCATCCTAAATTATAGTTTCCTTTTCATTTCTTGAAGCAGGGTCCTCAACAGGGCCATCCTGGACAAATTCATCCTCCGACACTTTCTGATTTTCCTTCGTATCTTCTATTCTATTTGCAGAATCCTCCTCTATGTTGACATCTTCTTTTTCATTCTTCTCAGGACATTCTTCATCCTCATTAGAGTTTGTATCCCAGCTTTCAGTTCCTTCTTCTTCCTCCAAATTTTCCTCCCTGGGTTTATCAATTCTCTCCCGTTCAGTATCTTCTTCTACATTTTGATTTTTAGCACTAGGGAGCTTGATTTTGCCTTTAATTTTACACTTTCACTCTTTTTGTTCCCTGACTCCTTATTTTTCCCCTGGTTAGGGTACTTTACCATTGCATTATTCTTGCAATAGCCTTCGATTAACATAATAGCCTTCATGTAGGATAGGGCACATTTCCTTTTTCCTATGAGCATATAAACTTTGGACCAAGGAGAAGTGAAGGTAAAAGGGAAAAAACAAACTTACCTTGTGCCTGAAATGATTAAGGAAGACAAAGTGGAATTTGTGCACTCACTTACTTCTTCTGTCCAGGATGAAGTACTCCCTTATACAACTTAAGACATCCCTCCATATCCCTTTAATCTGATCCAATTCATAGAAATCCCCATTCTTGACCAGCTTTTGCTCTTCCTCATCCGTCTTGGGGAACTTACAAAAGGCCTCATTCGAAATGCTTGTCTGCTTGGAGAATTTATGTCCATCCGTAGGCAGCCCTATAACCTCTGCTATAAAATCCTCTGTTAGGTTCACTGTGATACCATGCAAGGTGACCCTTTCATCAGTCCAATTTTTGAAGGATGACTTAAGTTATGTATATATAGTTTATTATGAATTATGGGGAATGAATAAAAGTTTAATTAAATATAAAAATTATTTATTTTTTTATTTAATATTTATGTAATGATGAACTAACAACTCCTGTAAATGAATATTCTGTGTATTAAGTTTTCAAGCCATAAGAGGATTGTGGAAATGTTATTGGTGAAAATAAGTGAATTATGGTAGGTTAACAAAAAGATTTGATGTCAAATGTGTTTTTCTATTCAATAATTATCTATTTGGTACTTTTTATTTTATGTCCATGAATTATAAATGCAATACGAAAAGAAGTTTGTATAGTATTCTATGTTATTTGTAAACTATTAAGAACATGACTAACACACCAAATGAGAGAAGAATCATAAAATAATTCCAAAAAAACATTGGTAAGAGGTTGATTCATATTTATTATTGTTTTGTAAATATTTCAAATGGTCTAGGTGCTCATTCCAATTAGATGGGTACGTAAACTCTGTGAAAACTAGTGACTATATGCATATAGTGAGTTATGGTTTATTATGAAAGTATGGGAATAGAGGAATTATAAAAGATAACTAATGTATGAAATAGGAATAATAATGTGATAAAGACCTATAAAAGTCATTTTTAATGCCTAAAAATCAGTTAAATTGCCTTTTTTAAAGTAATTCCTCTCAAGTTGGTAGAAACTTATGTCTGTAAGCACAATCCACATAAAAATTGAAGGAATCAAGTCATAATAGCATCAAAGGAAAATATAATGGTTGGTAAGACTGTATTATGTTTGTTCTGACCTTAAATGTCAATCATAGTGCCATGAAACTATTGGAAACTTTCAAAGAAGTATTATAAATCCTCTCATGTGTTTGTAGGCAAATCTAACACAACGCTAGGGTTTAAGAAAGAAAACTCATTTTAGAACATTTAAACTATATAAAGTTATTTAAACATGGTAAATACCTAAATATCAATATGGGGGTAGATATTTTGAATGTTTATTATGTATTTCATACATACCTAAATTTTTAACAAAAGGCTACAAGTTTGTATGGAAAGGTGAGTAAAGGTGATGTGGATTTAGTATCAGGTGATCAAGAATGGAGTTATGGTTATGAAAAGACTAAAGGGACCCTAAAGAGAATGTTAAATACATCAAAATCCATAATTGAACTAGGCAAACCAATAATTTCATAGAGAAAGAATGAACCTTGTCAATAAATTGAATGTTGGAATAAGATAAAGATAGAGAAAGTTTGACAAAGTGAGATTTATTGTGTAACCCATGCATCATTTTGGTATTAGAGAAATAAATATTTTTTGGAAATACTACTCAAAGAATATTGCAATCTTGGTATCAGAGTGATCAAAATTGTTGAATTTTTTGTTTATTAATTTGAGTATTGAAGGTATGCTCAATATTATTTGGAAGACTGCTCAAAGAATATTGCAGGTGAATGAGAGGAGTTGGTCAAGGTAGATTGAAATCCAAAAGAGGTTTGAGGAGAGAGAAAGAGATAAATAAGCTCATTGATCAAAGGGTATATATTGGATGAGAGATGTATCAAGGTGGAAAATACTTTACTAAAGAGGATCAATGTGAAAGAGACTTACTTAAAGTAGATCAAAGTGGAAAAGACTTGCTTAAGGTGGAGTAAGGTGAAACAAACATGTGTAAGGGAGTAAAACAGTCTGATGTGAAAGATTAGTAGATAGAAGAAGAAATAGGTGAGATACTTTTAGATGAGTAGGTAAAAATATTGTTTTCAAGTTTGTCAAATCATGTGTCATGCATACAAAATAAGGAAAGTTTAGAGTCTTTTGTTGAGAAAATAAGTATGTTCAGAGCATTGGCTATGGAAAAGGAGGTTATTGCTCAGGTCTGGTATCAAGAAGAAGATAAAGAGTTTGCATAGATTAATATGTTTGAATAAGAGAAGAGAAAACAAATAACAACACAAAAAATAATATAACCAAGCATAGATAGAATAACCAAGGAAAAACAAGAGGAAGATTGATGAAAAGAGAAGTAGAAGATTTTTTTGTTAACTTGTGCATTTCATGTGTAGGTTGGTTGTAGAACACTAAGGAGCTGAATTCTATCAAGTATAAGATCAATATGTAAGAGAATGACCTTAAAGGAAAAATCAAGAAAGAGAAGAATCAAGGAGGAGCCATCAAGCATCAAAAGGGACTATGTGTTTAAATTAAACCTTGGGATCTAGGAGGGGATTCCATTGTACAAGAGGTGATGCAAAAAACATCAAATATTAAACACTTATAACTTTTGAGGAAATTTTCCATTTACTTCTCAGTAGTATGATGCATGGGCATCACTACCCCTTTGTAAATAATATTCTAATTCCATGTTTTGAGTCTTAGTGAGTTGTTATGGTCTTTAGGATTCTATAAAAGTCCATTTGAGACACACTAATTAACTCATAGTTAGTCATTTGATAAGTTTGATTTTGTGGTGGTTAAGTAGTGAGCACTCTTCACATACAAGTGAAAAGTTACAAGTTAGTTACAAAGACTTTTAGAATAAATAATGGTTTCTAGTGTAATTCAAGTTAGATCATTCAAGATTTAGAAAAATAAAGTAGTGAAGGGGCTTGGTTTCAAAGAAAAAATGTAAAAAAAAACCCAAATGAATGAGATACTTTCATTTTTATTATAATTGAGTTGCAGACCTTGCACCTATTCATATGCAAAGGAATTGTATAAGGTATAATAATAGAGAAACATGCCTTAAAGTATTTATTTATAGGTTATTACGAATTAAGGAGATTTAATACAATTTTAATTAAATGGAGAAAGCATTTATTCATTGATTTAAGATTTGTGTAATTATTAACCGATAACTCTTGTAAATGAATACTTTACGTATTGATTTTTCAAGATACAAGAGGATTGTGGAAATTTTATTGGTGAAAATAAATGAATTATGGTAGGTTATAAAAATATTTGATGTAAAATGTGTGTTCTTAGTTAAGAAAGATCTACCTATTACTTTTTATTCCATGTCCATGGATTCTAAATGCAACAAGAAAGGAAGTATGTATAGTATTTTGTGTTATTTATAAACTGTTAAGAAAAAGACTAACATGCTAGTAGAGAGAAGAATCATAAAACCATTCCAAACATACATTGGTAAGAGGTTGATTCATAGTTATTAGTGTGTTGTAATTATTTGAAATGGTCTAGGCTCTTATTCCAATCAGATGGGCATGTAAACTTTTTAGAAATCGATGACTATGTGCATACAGTGAGTCATGGTTCATTGTGAAAGTATAGGAATAAAGGAATTATAAAAGATAACTAATGTTTGACATAGGTGTAATAATTTTAAAAATATAGATAAAATTCATTTAGAATGCCTAAAATTCAATTAACTTTCCTTTGTGTTAAAGGAATTCCTTTCGGGTTGGTAGAAATTTGTGTCTATAAGCATAGTCCACATAGAAATTGAAATAATTGAGTCATAGTAGCATCAAAGTAAAATATAATGGTTGGTAAGAGTTTTTTATGTTTGTGTAGACCTTAACTATCAATTAGAGAGCCATGAAAGTTTTGGTAACTTTCAAACAAGGATTATAAAGCCTCTTGGGTGTTTGTAGGCAAAGCTAACACAGTGTTAGGGTTCAAGAAAGATACCTTATTTTAGAATATTTAAACCATATAAAGTTATTTAAACTTGGTGAATAACTCACTATAAATTTGGGGGTATATATTTTAAATGTTTATTACATTTTTCATAAATACCTAAATTCTTAACAAAAGGCTAAAGGTTTGTATGGAAAGGTGAGTAAAGGTGATGTGGGTTTAGTAATAGGTGATCAAGAATGGAGTTAAGGTTATGAAAAGACTAAAGGGAGCATAAAGATCATGTTAAATACATCAAAATCCATTAATGAGCTAGGTGAACCAAAAATTTCATAGAGAAAGAATGAGCCTTGTAAAAAAAGTGAATGTTGGAATACAATAAAGATATAGAAAGTTTGACAAAGTGAGATTTATTGTGTAACCTCTTCATCAGACCTGCTCTGATACCAATTATTGGAATCACAATCATTAAGATGGGGTGAATCAATGATACAATCAAATTAAATTTAATTTAATTTCTTAAAAATCTTAACCATTTAGCATAAACATTCATGAAGCCTATAAACTATTCATTTTAATGAACAAAGAAACAAAGCAAGATCAAAAACACATAACACATGGATTATGTGGGAAACCCTCATGGGGGAGAAAAACCACTTGAAAAAGGATTTGTAATACTATCCCATAAATATATCTATTCAATTTAGATCATTAAAAATTGATCAATCTGTGCCCACCCCTCAATTTATTCAAGCACCCACTTGACCTTTAGCTAGCATGAATTAAGTAAGGAAGCTACAACCCCCTAGATGATCATGTACCAGCTCAATCACCTCCAAAATAATATCCACCTCCAATATGATGTATTACACACATTATTATATAATTATTGTTTTATAAAACCTTAAAAACTATATTTTTACCTCATACAATTGATGTTAGTTCATACAAACATAAATCTACCTCTTACATAGACATACACCTTTTTCTCTTCTACACTACTCATACACATGCCCATGACCTTGAGGCAATTTATACTTAAAAATATTATCTTAATATATGTAAATAAATTATCTAAAAATAATAAATATCATTCATATATAACTTATTTATTAATATATCAACATATAATGAATGCACTTCTTCAGTCCAGGTCATTTAGACAAACTAGGCCTAATTATGCCTTGAATCAATACATAAAATTAATGATTACCTTAAACACCACTATATAATATTAATGACATGTTAAAAATGTAATTATTATGCTTATAATTCCATCACACACTTCTTAAAATCCTCATACCATTTTCTTCTATCTCCAATTGTCTAACTAGCCCAATTAGGCCAACTAAGCAAAATAGGCCTAATAGCCTTGAAATAAATCTTCTTACTTGATCATGACCTGAAGAAAATAATTTTATACCATTGTCACATATTAATATTAATTTATTATGATTTTAATATCCTATTAACCTTATTCAAGTTCATATATAATTCGTTTCACACACCAGATTATCCAACTAAGACAATGAGACCAAAATGGCCTTCTACATAAGCATTATTCTTTCTCCAATCAATCTTGTTCAGCCAAAAAGATTTAATTAAACCTTAAATATTATATATAACTTGGATAAAAATAAAATATATATTATGACACTTTAAATATAATACATATCCATTAAATATGCCATCCATGACTCAAATGGCATGAACCCCCTCACTAGGCTTAAGCAAATATCCCTCAATTAGGCACAAGTTACATTAAGACCTTTTTACAATGCAATAGACCTCACCATATATAATATAAATTTTATATAAATAAAATATATATATTATATACATAATACATTTATTTAAATCCTTATACCACTTTATTACCTTGTGGAGACATGAATAGGCATCAAGCCTTCATTAGGTCTCATGGAGACCTATTCAAATTACCATTATTTACTCAACAAAGCAAAAATGAACCAAGATTGGTAATAAATATATTACCAATGAATCACTATTTTAAGATCAATTTAATACAACCTATAACATCTCTTACCATGATCAAGAGTCCTAAAACCATTCTCTCATACTCTGTAACCTCCATTAGGTCTTAAAGACCTATTAGGCTTAACTAGCCCAAAAACATTATCTTCACAAAAGAGGATCAAACTAGCTAAATATAAAATTTATATGTACAATAAAAATATGGATGGAAATATTAAGACCTAAATAATATCATAAAATAAATAGGACACCTTTAGTTAGCCTTCAAAGGATCATAAACACCACTGCAAGAATCCTACTTAAATCCATAATATAGTCATCAAAAGTCAAATTTGCCCTGAAATAAATACACTCGTACGAACATTCTAAACTCAAAATCACTTTTAAAATGATATATATGTATTTTAATTCATTTTTTAGTTTTATACCAATAATATTTTATCAATACTTTCTATTCTACAATCATTTCTTTGCACTTTGGTTTATTCAGAAAAAACACAATCAACAATAGTTAACTCTCACATGTAATAAATGAAATTGTACAACCAGTCAAACCTCATAATAAATTTTAGTAGATATAAATTTAATTTATATAACAATTTTATTTTTAAACCAACATAAAATTCATCTATTATTAAAAGTTTTAAACAAAATACTACTGACTGGTTTTCCTTTATTTACTTGATATTACAAATTTGGCTATGGAAAATAGTGAAATATGTCTAGGAGACTAACTTTGAACCACCATAAATTTTTATATACATGTTTTAATGACCTTAAATTTGGACCATATAAATTATTAACAAAAATTAACAAACCCATATGACCACTTTCCTCTTAAACATTCACATGTGTTAATTACGACATCATCAATCTTCTTACTTAAGAAGTTCTGCCAAGATGACTAGGAGATGCCTAAGATCACCTAGACCTTCACATAACTAATCTTATGTATTCATTTCAATTCAATAAGTTCAAAAACCACTATTTACCCATTATATGCTACTTCAAACATGGTCAATCACCTCAAATTCTTGCACACATGATATGTATTCTTAAATCCACTTGGAACCTATCACTTTGTCATTAATACATTATGTACTAAGATTACATTGACATCAATGAAAATAAATTCATATAAAGACCATGATAAAAAATACTAGCATCATAAAATATGATAATGTATATATATCAAATTATACTTATGTTATTTTTATTCTGTTGTGTGTTTGATTTTGTTGTGTGTTTGTTTCTGTAATTTGTTTACTTTCATGTTTTTTTTTTCCCTTCATCTTGTGTATTTTGGTGACCTATTGTTGTTTTATATACCTTACCAAAAAAATATCCAAAGTACCCTTATTGGGAGGTTATTCCTTACCCTAATTTTTTATCAAGAGGAACTGAGCCTAAAGAAATTGATGACTACTCTAAAGGATGGCTGAATAGTGAAAATTAGTATCAGAATTAAGAAAATTAAGGTGAACCTATAATATTAAACACAATGATAAGCAAGGAAACTCTCAAAGATTCACTAAGAAAATTAAGATCCATTTTTTCAAAAATAAAAAATTAAATTAATAAAATCTCTATTTTAATTAATGCCATCACAAACACTTCATAAATAAAGAATAAAATGATTATGAATATTTAAATAAGTAAATAGTCACTTGGATATTAGAATCCTAATGAGACTCCCATAAAACTTTGATACCTTGGTATCTAAACCCCATGAATCAAACATTAAATGTCATATAAAACGAAATATAAATTTCAAAAATATATACATATTAAATTTATTCCTCTAAAAGTGTTATTTTAGCAACCTCCATTGTAGGCTTTCTAGCTTGGCTGGCAATAGAGCAAGGATATAAGTGAGACCAAAAGTACCTCTATCAGAGATATAGACTCCTAGATATTACTAGAGTAATGATAAATCCTTACCCCCTTATCTTATCTTTTATAATATATATACCCACTCATAAGTTCTCCAATATCTAGATGAACCTAATCTTACTATAGCAATCCATCATATATAAAAAGAAAAGGTAATCCTACACTAATGCATAAAGTGGATTCAGAAGGAGTTGGAGCCTAGTATGTTACTTTTTGAAAAAAAATGAGTAAGTTTCAAACTAAAAGTGTATCAAACAGAGTTTAGCTTGCCTATGTCTATGTTATATATTGGATAATCACAATCCAAGTTCTAAATGTTGGGATAACATTTTCCATATAAAGTCACCATTTGTTGTGTCTAATACACCCCTTTTTTCAAAGAAGTAAGGGACACCTATAAAAGTTTTAAACTCAAAATTTTTAGAGCCTTAATCCCTTTCTAGTTGGTATATTCTTTTAAAATCCTTGAACCTATATTCTACCCTAGTATTTTAAGATTTAACAATGTTTGTAATTATAATTTGTTCTCTATTAGAGACCCCTATAGTCTTCTAAATTTAAACACAATTGAATCCTTTATGTGTTCTAAATGATAAAGGGGGTTTCAAACTTGGAATATTTTATTATGTTAATTTTTTTATACTCATATTTGAAATCATGTTGGTTTTCTTAGAGTGTTAGTCTCATGGAGTCTTACTCAACATTTCATAAAGCTTTGAAAATAAACATGTGATATTTTAATTGATTATGAGGCTTTATTTTAACTCAGTCACTTTTCAAGAAATATCATAGGATAGATTGACTAAATGAGGAATCACCACATGGATATAGTGTTAGATCTATTTGTCTCCTAGACCTATCAGAGATGTCAGAGCATGGGAGACCTTGAATGAATGAGAAAGTGTCACATGGCTTGGATATTAAAGCTATTATTATCCTAAACATGTTAGATATGTCAAAGCTTGGAAGAGTCTAATTGAATAAGGAAGTGTCACATGGCTTGGATATCAGAACTATTAGTCTCCTATACTTGTCAAAGATGTCAGAGCCCAAGATAACCTAATCAAATGAGGAATTACCACATAACCTAGATGTCAGAACATCAATCTCTTAGACCTATATGCTATGTTAGAGGCCAAAAAGGCCCAAATTATTAGACCATGCCACATGAAATATCCATACAAATTGGTATAAAAAGTCCAAGATGATTGATATGGGTATGAAGAGGTATATTTAGGTTCAAAAACCAATAATAGGATGCCACACATCAACTCAACACTCTAGGTGGCCAATTATAGTCTTAAATAGGCAAAGTGGAGCCCTTAGCTATGCTTAGGTGGTAGTCTAACCCATACATGACCAACCAATGATAAACAATTGTATAAAAAATTTCTACTTAGGTTCCATATGGGTGAAATAACCATGTGCATACCATGATACTCACATTAACTAAATAGGAAATTGGGCCTCGATTGGAAAATTTAAAACATCCTTTTGTAGTTACCAAATCTAAAATAGGAGTGTATTATTTAAAATTGTTTAGTTAATGCTAGTTTGAGGAATGAATAGGTGGATTATGCCACCAAATCAAATTTTAACTCACATTAGGTGAGATACCAAACACCATCAATATACAACATCATTTTAGATTCCTATAAGTTCACAAAGGTGAGCTGATTTACTATTATTTACAATCAATTGCCCAAAGTTTTCCTCTTTGATTTTAGCTCATTCCTATTCCCTTTATGCCTTCCTTGCTTAGAATTAGCTACTATTAGGATTTTCCATATTCTTCCATAGATTATTAATTTTCTAACACTAAAGATGAACCTAAATAAAAAAATACCACTTTCCTTGATAACTTAACCCATTTTAAGCACTACAATGATACAATTAGAATAATTAAGGTTGTTCTTAAATCTTCTTCTAGAAATAATTAAGATGAGGTGAAATTCCTAGATGCCCTTAGGTCATATGAAATGTGTGAGATACCTAAGGATTTCCCATGTGTTAAGCTCTTCAAAAATATACTAATCACATGTAAATAGGTGTAGGATGGTGACCAAGATGTGGCATACTATACAAGGTTCATGCACAATATTATAGAAATTTTGAGATCTATGTTCACAACATATTATAATATAATAAAGTAGATGATTTACTATAGCAACACCACCATGGATACATGGGCCAACACCGATGATATATATGAGGTCTTACAACACTAGGCTATTGACCCCAATGCTATATGGGTCAACATAGAGGAAATTAATTCCTATATTATTTATACCTTAAAAGAAGGGGTATGTGTTGAGATGATCTTACTTAAGCACTTATTTATGGAAACTAATTTAATGCATGTCAATATGATCTAGGTACCCCTACTCATAATCATCCTCAAAGGAGAGGAAATCGTAGACCTTGTGAGCACTATCAACTTATGGATATGTTATGGATAATAATAACTTTAAAAAGATGAGTTACCTAGTGGATGTCATCTATACTACTATCATGTTTAATCCTTATGCTTTCCCACTATAGAATCCTAAGGTTAAAATGGTACATTTAGTGTTATATAAACTTTATGGCCACCATTAGCACAATCATATCTAGGAAATCTAGGAGCCATTTTACCTGGTGGTCTACATGGCCATCAATGAGGTGGTTATGCCTCGACTCTCTAATAAAATTAGGCAATATATTTCCCATATTAGTGATATTGGTACTAAAAGGATGAAACCATCATCTAAGTGGAAGATATTCTTAACGTCCCCCTCTACTTACCCTATCAGGTTATGGACCAATTGGTTGAGTAAGAGATAACATATCAACTAATAGAAGGTATCTTTGGTCATTATCTTAGTCACCAATAGAAGGCTTACCTAGCCTTCCTTATATTCAACTACCACCACATATATAAGGATAACTTTATTGTAGAATATGGATTATAATATGGATTCTTAGAAGATCATATATAATGGGACCCTCATGTCATTATCAGGGTCCATATGATGAGGTATCAAGCTCTTTTCAACATCACTTACAACCATGTGCCTCACCCAAATGATGAGATCCAACTCAACCCTACAAATGAAAATGATGTACTCTTCAAACTTGAGGTAAAGAAAAGGAAGGGAAATAATTTTCAACTTGGGCCATCCACCTAGAGTGGCCCTACTTCACCTACACCAACTCAACTCAAAAGAGACATTTATATAACTGTTGACCAAATTTAAATTTTTAGTCAAATTAGGGCACCTATAGGCAAAAACTTGACTTTATAGGTCTATATGGGGTGTAATATAATGTTATGAGGTGTTTCATAGCTCATTTGATGCCATTCAATGTTATATTAGCCTTGGTCACATATTTCATTACTCTCTCATGTCATTTTAGGTCATTTTAAGAGTCAAAATAGTGTATTTAATGATTTATACGAGTTTATTGGGAAACGTGAAAGTTTAAAAACATAATTTAAAGTCCCATGTGTAATTATAATTTTTAATTAACTAAAAACACTAAAAGATGTCAGGTTATGGAGAAGAAAAGTCAATTTTCCTAAAAAAAATGAGAGATTGGTACTTATATGACCTCATTGAGAAGTGTACCACTTAGAAAAGGTTGAAATGTGATATTAAGCTTCCCCAAGATAAGTTACACGTTTTTATTGATATGGATATTTCATTTCTTGCTCAAAACCATTTTTCTTCCTTTTCACCTTTTTAGACACACAAAAGTGACTTGCAAGTTTGTACTTGGTATAGATAACTCACAAGGTTTTAGGAAAAATGATTTTGGGATGTTATTTTAAATTTAGAGACATTAATTTTAATATAAATATTTTAAATAATTATTAAATATTCTTTTTAAATCATCCATTTGAAGTTGACTATTCAAATCTATCTGCTCATTTGTGTACCCTATAGAATTTTCCTTGGTTTGGAAAAGTCTGTATAGTATGGCCATTGATATTGCATATAGAGGATGTGTAACTAATTATATGATGTTTATCATTATTTTTTTAATTTTTAAAGTTGATTTTATGAGCTAATAACCTTAGTTTTGCAAGCTAGATTCTTTTGAGAGTGACAAGCATCTTATACCATTTTTAGAGTCTCATGCTTTGTCATCAATTACAAAGGGTTGTGTTAGTGTATTTCATATGTATTAAAGGTCATATTAACACCATACTTACCTTTCATCTTTAGCATCCAAGTCAATTCTCATGTTTTTCAATCTCACATGTCACAAAAACAACCATTAAATCATGGTTTACCATGTAGTTCTTGGTTGTAAGTGATTTTCACATTAGAGAATATGCTTTGTATATTATTTCATTTTTTTTAATGGGAATAATACATTTTAAGGTTTATTTTTTGTTTATCTAATAATGATCCCCTTTTCCCATCCTTATTTCTCCTTTCTAGACACTCATTATCCACATATAGCCCAATCCACACCTATAAGAGCCATTTCTAATGTCATGCTAAGAGGTGGGAAGATTAACATAGGTTTCAACCTTATAATACTGATAAGAGTGAATTATTATGCTTAATGAAGGAATATAGTATTCATAAACATAGATACATTATATATTGTCCATTTTCACTTTACTACCTTAGCTTCTTACAGGTGATACCTCAAGGTTATAAAGGCTCTTGAATGAGAGATTTGAGGCATGGTAAACACTTTTTCAAGTTAAAATAGGTGATGGAGTTATTATAAGAATTTTTAAGGTGATAAATGATTAAACAAAAGTAAAAACCATGCTCTAAGGAGCAATGATAGTGTTCAAGCCCTTTGTTCCTGAACACAACAAACAAAGGTCTAGGTGGGTTTTGTAAACCTCTTATGACATGTCTCCTAAGAGTTTCAAACCATATAAAGAGGTGAATTTTGTTTATTATAGTACAAAAAATACCTCTACCAAAAATGGGAGGTATAAATCTAATGTGAGGTAGAATTTGAATACCTTAAAGTGACATAAAAATACATTATTTTCAAGCAATTGAATCATCAAGATTTGAAGTTTTGAGTGATTATTGATATCCCATATTTTAAAAAATGCATCCCCTTGTGGATATAATGGTTACATGAATTTAATGACATATAAAGTGTCATTAAAACCATATTAAGGAAGTTTATGCATAGTTTCAAAGCCTTATAGTCACCCACAAGTTTCCACATAAAGAAATAGTCACCTATAACCAACTTTAGGTGACTATGATTTGACAATGACCTAAGTATGAGATTTTGAGGTTGTTTTAGCCCATTAAAAGTGGATACAGGTAGGATTTTATTTGAGTGACCTTTGAAGATCCAATAAATGTCTCTAA
The DNA here is from genome assembly GCA_037957365.1 of Torreya grandis. Taxonomy (NCBI): domain Eukaryota; kingdom Viridiplantae; phylum Streptophyta; class Pinopsida; order Cupressales; family Taxaceae; genus Torreya; species Torreya grandis. Next base: position 1,085,200 of record JARHVA010002741.1, read on the forward strand.
ACACCATTTTTAGGCTCATTATATATAAGGTAACCTATAGGTAGGGTCCAAAGGAAGAAAACACAATCTGTTAAGTCACAAGGAAAGAAAGAAGGCCTACGAAGCCTGATTTGAATAAGTATTGAGCATAAAAAAGGATTAATTGAATGAAATATGCATTATAGGATTGATGACATTTCATGGCCTTGTTCTCACATAAAGAGGCAAGGACAATCCATACAAATAACCCTAACTTCCACCTACGGTAGGCCCTAACTTTTTTAGCCTCCATATCAAGGAATTGGACATAGATATATCATTTTGGGTATTTTAAGATGATATAAATTACTCTAATGATATTAAGGTAAATTAGATTTAGTTTCCAAGGATTAAAGCTACCTCAGGGCCCCACACAGTCATCTATAGTTGATTGTGAGGGGTAAAGAGCAAAAATTGAAGCCTTTGATGAAGTTGTATCATACCATATGAACAAAAGGATATAATAAAGTATAATATGGTCTTGTTAAATTTTATAAAAGATTGTTTTCACTATAATCAAGACCTAAAACACATGAGTACCTATAGGAATCACTCTAAAGCATAAAATTTAGTCAAGAAGGGTAACACAATCCTGACTAGGTATAAAGTGAGAGGAGAGAATATGAGGAGTTGGAATGATTTATAAGGGTAAAAAAAACTCACAATGACTTAATGGTCTCATGTGACTCCTCATCATGTGACATAAATAAAATTTGGAAATCTAAACATACAATATTTAGCCATAGTTTGAAACCCTACACAATCCTACTTACTGTTGATCAATTTTTGCCCATAGGCAAAATTGTGATCACCTTCTTTCCCCTGCATTTTCAAACCAATAATTTTTGGGTTTAAAAGTCCATCTTCAATTTCATGCTTAGTTTGGGCCTAGTTCATTGGTTTGGCCTGGTTCATCTAAGTTCAATGTGTTCAACATGGTGGTTTAAAGCAAGAGTTCATCGGGTTTGGCCTTGGTTCATCAGTGCACTTGGTTCAAAGGTATGCCACAAGCTGAAGGGGAGTCTTCAAAGTCAAATTTCCCTAGTGGAGGGTAGGCATGAAAAAATCAAAGGGATCAGGTAAGTCCTAACTTTTGCTTAAGGTTCAAATTCATTAAAGCACCAAATTCCTTCAGACTTTCTGCCCAAAGGAATTCCTTCAGACAAAAGGTCCGAAGGCATTTGGGCACGCTTCAAAGTCAAAGCAAAGGTTGGGTGGGAGAAATTTCCACAAACTTTTTGTCCATGAAAATACAAAGTGAAGCCATAGTAAAATCCTGAAGGAAATTAACCTGGGGAAATTATCCGCAGATAATTTTCCCACGAGAGCTCGGGTGGACAGTCCAAAAGCCAAAGGGACCCGCCAAAGTTCCCAAAGGGTAGGTGCCCTTGCGAGAGACTTCCAACTAGATCGAGAAGACTTTTCAAAGGTATAAAAGTGCCCCTAAGGTGTTAAATACAAAGAAAGCCATAGAAGACAAAGCAAGCATGAACCTGAGGAGATGCCATGTGGACCTGACAACATCTAGGTGGACATCAAATTTAGTAGAATGGTTTAGCCATTGGTTCCTAAGCAATGGCATTTGAAAAGCCATCAATTTTAAGAGGATGAAGTGTTCATTGGTTTTTAAAGCATGATGGTCACATGAACATCAAATTTATCAAGTGAAATGGCCTTTTGGTTTTCAAAAGCAAAGGAAAGTGATGGCTAATGGAAAGGAGCTCAAAATGTAGTGACCCACCAAGAAGTTCACCCCTGGGGGCTGATGAGAAAGAATTAAGAAAAAATGGACAAAACAACATGCAAGGGTGAGCTGGTAATTAGCCCAAGTGGCACTATTCGAGAAATGACTTTAGTAGGTGGAATAGTCCATTACAAATTGACCATAAGAGGCACAAATAACTAAGATGAAATTGGTTTTCTCCATTTTACATTAAATGGGTAGACAAAATGTATAATGGCCTTGAAAAGGGATGGATTTCAAATAGACAAAGGCATAGTTCATTAACTCCTTGAGTGAATTTTTCTTCCCAATGAAGGGATGTCACATGCCACTTGCAAGCCAAAGGGCGCCATGAGCCTCTTGTCTTTTTCTATATAGCATTGTGAATTGGTCATTTGTAATTATCTTTTGACAAATTTTACAAGGCATAGCCCTACTAAAATTTTCACCTAAATCAAATAAAGATAGCTTCTTTACCTCTTCTTGGATAGATATTCTATGCATGTTTTGAGTGTTTGATTTGTGTTCAGTCATTGTCTTCAATGCTCTCATAGATTCAAGCACCAACACACCAACTATCCACAAGGCACCATTTTTTGCAACTGACAGGTGGAGAGCTCTACTTAGAAGTATAGAATAGAGGAAGTTATTCATAGTATGTATTTCATAGCATCTTGGTGAGTCCCTATTCCTGTGTTTTCATAAGAACCTCCCTACTAATTTCCTACACCCTAGTCTTTCTACCAAGTCTAAGTGTATGTATGTATTTGTCTAATTCAAGAGTGGGTGTGAGAAGGTCATCTTGTTTTATTCTATCACCTCCATAAAGTAGTTTGCATTCCTGTAATTTTCCTCCCTTTTCATCCCTGTAGTTTATATATACACCTATATTTTGCACTTGCTGGAATAAACAATGACACATCAGAGGGAGCTAGCCCTTAGCTAGAGACTCTCCCCTCCTGCTTTGCCATCCCACAGGTGAGAGGGGAGTTTCCATGTTTTGAGGAGAAGGAAGGAATTCAACTTCCTACCACTGGGTGCATTTTCTTGTGTCAACAGTTTTAGCATGCCTGGTAGGACCCATGTTTTCAATGAAACAAAGTTCAAGATTGATGCTGGTCTTGATACATCCAATTAAAGTTTTCCAACATCTAGTAACTCCACTGGTAAGAGCTTCAATTTTCAAATTTAGACCAGTTGCTTAATTTTCTATACCTAAGGTCACTACAAGGTCAACTTCAAGAGGGGTTCCTTTTAATTTCATTAAATTACCTTTAAACTCTGCTAAAAGACTATGATTTGAGAGGACCCATCCTTATCCAATAGCTAATCCTCTTAGACCTATTATAAGAGACATAATCACAGTAGAACCTCAGTTATAGCCAATCACAACCATGGTGTTGCCTTTTACAGCTTTTTATGGTGAGAGTCCCTTGAATCTCCCATGCTACGATCCAATTCTACGAACAAATCTAAAGAATATACCTTCTTTCAATGGAGTGGGACCTATTACAGCCATTGAGCATATTAGGAATATTGCCAACCTTTGTTACATTCACAATATAATAGAATAAAACATTGCCATCAGAATGCTAGCCTTGTCTCTAAAAGGCAAAGCTCTTGACTGGTACGGCACCTTGCCTATGAATTCAATACATTCCTGGAATGAATTGGGCACTCAGTTGATAGATCATTTTGGGGAAAAGAGTGATGGTCTCTCACTTGCTGAGTAACTGATGAATATAAAGAGAGCTCTGAACGAGTATATGCAAGACTTCAATGCGTGTTTTGAAAAGACTTGAGATAGAATTCCCATCCTAGTAAGATCAACTCCCAGCTACGCTTTCTTGTACTATTTAAAGGCATTAAACAGTGATATTGCTGTGATGATCCAATCTATCAGAGGACATATACTACCAACTACTTATGACATTGCCATAGCAGCCAAAAATTGCTTGGTTCAAGCTAGGAAAATCACCCCTAGGCCTCACATGCCACTTTTCCCAGAAATGTTGCCCCTAATTCAAATTGTTACTCCCCTAATTACTCCCCTACCCATCATTGAGAAGCCTATTGCCATTCTGACCAATGAACTTCATGAGGTTAAAAGCCTATTGCAAGACATGTCAAATGAACTTGTAGCCCTTAAAAGGTAGCAAGCTCAAAGCAATAGGCCGAACTAGGGATATGAACATTATGGTTAGGGACCTAGACCCCCCTTTCAAGGCTATAATCAAGGACAAGGTCAGCTAACTAAAACTAGTACAAGAGCAGCCAAGCTATTCAACCATGGGGTATAATCAAGAATAGGGCATTTACACAAATGAGATGATGAACTATTTTCAGAATGTAGACAATCAAATGGCTACTCAGTCCCAGGTCTTTGAGTCCCTAATGCAGCCCAACACAAGTAGCAATCAGGCCCAATTGGATTCTACCCTAATGAACCACATGGAAGGGGAATTTTACTCAGTTAATTATGTGGGTGCTGCAGACAATTAGGCTGATTGTGTTGCATCCAACATAAGGTTCAAGAGAAGAGCAGTGACAGAAGCCCAAGCTACTACACAGGCAGTACAAACACCTCCTCCATTGCACTCTAATTTAAGAGCCCCAAACTTAAGGCAACTATCTATACCTTTAGCCCCTTAGCCTATAGTTCAGTTTGGAATCAATCCCAAAGAAAAATTGAAGGGAGGCAGCCCTCAAATCAATATAGTGGACCAGATGAAGAAGCTACATATGAACATCTCTTTATGGGGTTCATTGTCTCTTCCAGGCTAGAAGGACGTATTGAAGAAGGAATTGCATGAGTTGGATCAGCAAGTTGTCCCAGCAAACATTGATAATGTCTTAATGACTAATGGATAGCCTTCCACTTTAGGTCAGGTAAAGAAAGAAGAGAAAACTCCCCCTTTCTATGTATCCCTAGTTATTGGGGATTTCTTGGTACATAATTGCATAATTGACAGTGGGGCCAGCACCTCAGTGATGCCCAAGTGTATTACTGATAAGATGGGATTGAAGTACAAAGAAATGAACAAAGGAGTCCTATAATTAGATGGGACACCTGAAAAAATAGTTGTAATTGTGAAGGGTTTAAGCCTAACATTGCATGCTTGCCCAACCTTCTCAATTCCCCATGATATAGTGGTGGCAGACGCTCCCCCTTATTCTGCAATCTGCTTGTCCAAGGACTTCACATAAAAGATAGGTGGCTATCTAGCAGTAAATTGATCATATCTAGTTTTTAGAACCAAGTATGGGACCAAGGTGAAAATTGAGTCTGAGCCACTCTACAAGGACCATCTAGAACCATACATGCCCAAGGCAACAAATGTCAGTTATAGAATCATTGACTCTAAAGAGTCCTAGATAGACCAAGCTCCGTCCTCTGCCCTTGAAGGAGTCACAGACCTACTCTTGGATGAGTGGGGAAATGATAATTTCAAGCATGATCCTTACAATTTCATTGAGGAGGCAGACCTTGGAGTTTATTGTATGCATGAGGAGGGTGCCTTCATGCCAAATTTAATGAAGGCAGATCAAGAGGACCTTGACCTATGGCAGCTGTATTTTGATAGTTCTAAAAGCTAGCTAGGCACTAGAGTTGGGGTGATGCTCGTCTCTCCTTCAAAAGAAAAGTACTTTGCAGCTTTCTATTTCTAATTCTCTTTCACAAGTAATGTTGTAGAATATGAGTCTTTGATCCATGGGCTGGAATGGGTAAGAAAAAGAGGGATTAAGGAGTTGCAAGTTTTGGGAGATAGCAAGCTAATTGTAAATCAGGTGAGAGGCCTAAATCTAACCAAGAATTCCTTGCTGAAGTCTTCCAAGCATAGAATATGGGACTTGGTGGAGGATTTTCTTACTTTCAATATCAACTCCATTTCCAAAGAGCAAAACAAATAGGTAGATAGGCTGGCAACAGTTGGCACCTAGTTTGACGTTTCAAAGGAAATAAGCCGAGATTGTGGTTCATGCCACTTGAAAGTGGTGGTTCAGCCTTCAATTCCTGACAACATTGCAAATTGGCAAATTTTTAAAAGCGACCAGCAAATAGCTTTTTTCTTATAAGAAGAAGCTAAATTTGCAACACAAAATCAAGTGAAATTGCAACAGCATGACAATCAGATTGTTTAGTTGAAGAACAATAAACTCCCTAAGGGTCTGGTCACACTTGAAAACATATTCAATAGAGATGAACAATTAAGAAATGACAAGGCATGCATCACAACCAAAGAGGAAAATTATGAAAGGGTTGAAATCTTTAAGGACAAGCTTCTTGCGCTTGGGAAAGTTTGCTCATTTCAGGAAAGGTGGGCTTTCATTTTGTTGTGTCAGGAGTTCTTTGATGTCTTTGCTTGGGATTATAGTGACTTGAAGGGCTTCAATTCGAGGCTTGCCCAACACACTATTGAATTAGAAAAAGGTGCTAAGCCAGTCACACAAAAGCTAAGACCTATAAATCTAACAATTAAACCCCTCATGTAGAGGGAATTAGCCAAATTGATTGAGTCTAGAATTATATTTCCAATCAATCACTCCAGCTAGCTGGCCAACCTTGTTCCTGTTAGGAAGAAGAATGGGGAAATCAGGCTATGTGTCAACTTTAAAGACCTTAATAAAGTCTCTTTAAAAGATCATTATCCCCTTCTAAGCATGGAGGGAATTCTTTAGAAGGTAATGGGTAGTGAGCATTTCTCCCTCCTAGATGGTTACTCAGGGTATAATCAGATTTTAGTGTGAGGTTGTGATCAGCACAAAATGGCCTTCACTACTAAATGGGGGATGTTTGCATACAAGAAGATACCTTTTGGGCTATCCAATGCTGGTGCTACCTTTTAGTGAGACATGGATATGGCTTTTGGAGGCTTAATGAATAACAATGTGTTGGTCTACCCTGATGATGTGAGGGTATCTCCAAGGAAGTGAGCCAACACATAGAGCACCTCAGGCAAATTTTTGAAAGGTGTAGGGAGTTTGGCATCTCTCTTAATCCAAAGAAGTGTGTGTTTGCTGTTCATGAGGGGAAACTCCTTGGCCACATTGTGTCTAAGGAGGGTTTATCTATTGACCCTGAGAGAGTTTTCTCTATCCTAGAGATGTCCCTTCGAAAGCACAAGAAAGGCTTGCAGAGTTTCTTTGGCAGGATAAACTTCATTCAAAGGTTCATTCCAAATTTTATAGAGATTGTCAAGCCACTCACCCCTATGCTGAAGAAGAGTGAGGAATTCAAATGGATAGCTCAAAGGAAAGACAACTTTGAGGCCATCAAGCAGGCCATAACCTGGGCTTCCACTTTGATCAACCCAGACTTCACCAAAGACTTCAACCTCTATACTTTCAATAATGAAGAGGTGATATTCGCCATGCTTACCCATGCTAATGGTGATGACCTCAAATAGCCACTTGCCTTTTTCAACCTAGGATTAGAGGATTTTGAAGTTAGGTACATGTATGTAGAGAAGCAAGTCCTGGCAGTAGTGAGGAGCTTGAAGAAATTCAAGCATATGTTGTCTAACATCAGGATTCACCTTATGGTCCCACATCCTGGCATCAAGGATTTCTTGACCAATTGAGACCTGAATGAGAAGAGGGCAGGGTGTATTACCAAAGTGATGGAGAACAACATAGACATTAAGATCACCAAGCTAGTGAGGGGAAGAGGCCTGCGTAAATATCTTGTTGTAGACTTAAAGCAAGAAAGGAAAGATAGCTTGTTAATTCATGATGCAAACACTGTAGAGGAACCAACTATCATAAAGGATTGGACGTTGGACATGAGACATTTCCTTACTATCAGTGAGTGCCCATAGGGTCTTAATAAGACTGAAAGAAGGCATTTTAAACTCTAGTCTCTCCCTTATGTCCTAGTTGATGAAGTATTGTTTAGGAGGGACTTCTCTAGGGTCCTCCTAAGGTGCATTGACCTGAACTAGGCTGATAAGGTATTGTTTGAGTTCCATGATGGACCAACAGGTGGTCACTTCACCCCTAGAGCTATCGTGCAAGGATAATGAGAGCTGGTTATTTTTGGCCTACTCTTTTTAGGGACACCCATGCTGGGGTAAGAAAGTGTTAGAAGTGTGCACCTTTTGATGGAAAATAGTAGTTGGCTGCCATGCCTCTATAGCCCATCCAAGTCGAGCAACCATTCATGCAGTGGGGCCTAGATTTCATAGGGATGATCAATCCTCCCTCTAGTGCTGGGCACAAGTGGGTCCTAACTACTACAAATTATTTCACTAGGTGGGTGGAGGTTGTTGCTCTGAAAGAGGCAAATGAAAGCATAGTCCTGGAGTTCTATGAAGACTTGATAACAAGAGTTGGGGTTCCAGCCACCATAAACTCAGATAACACCTTGGCTTTTTTGGGAGCTAAAACAAGTGAATGGGCACCAAGTTATGGCATATACCTTAGTACTTCATCAAATTATTATCCGCAAGGGAATGGGCTAGCTGAGTCCACCAACAAAAATTTGATCAGAATTATAAAGAGGACCATGGAAGAAAATCAGAGAACTTGGCATGCCAAGCTAAAGATAGCTCTATGGGCCGACTTAATCACTCCAAAGAGATCAATAAGAAATTCTCCATATACACTCATATATGGAAGGGAAGTTAGGCTCCTCATCTCACTTGAACTGCTAGCATTGGATCTTGCCCACTAGCTACAGATTGAAGAAGGAACCAGCATGGAGGTCAGGCTGTGTGAGCTGATGGACCTCCAAGAGGTAAGGGATCAGGCTATGGCTTCTATGACCAGTCACCAACAACAAGTAAAAAGGCACTTAGACAAGAAATCTTCATCAAAATATTTCTCTAAAGGAGACATTGTCCTGAAATGGGACGAAGATTGAGCTAAGCCTAGAAAACATGCAAAATTTGATGCCCTATGGAGCGGTCCTTACATGATCACTCAATGCAAGCAGCATAATCCGTTCCCACTTTCCAAGTTGGATGGTGAAGAAAAATGTATCCCAATTAATGAGATATATCTGAAACATTGCCACTAATTTTTTGGGTTCACTTGTACATATTTTCCCTTGTTTTCTTTCCTATCTTTCCCTAAGTGATGTTGCACAAGCAATAGTTTTCTTAGTCTTGCATGTGTTTTATTTTCTTTAGAGGTAGATCTACATGACTAGTTCTAAGTTTTAATAGAGTTGTTGTTGATTCTCAAAGTTACTATCTGACTCCATGGCCAATGGATTTTCAAGGCAACTAGTCTTTAAGTGTAGTAGGCACGCTTCCCTTATGAGTCACCATCTGTTGACCAATTTTTGCCCACAGGCAAAATTGTGGTCACCTTCTTTCCTTTGCATTTTCAAACTAGTCATTTTCAAGTTGCAAAGTCCATCTTCAAGTTCATGCTTAGTTTAGGCCTAATTCATTGGTTTGGCCTGGTTCATATAAGTTCAACATGGTGGTTCAAAGCAAGAGTTCATCGAGCTTGGCCTTGGTTCATTAGTGCACTTGGTTCAAAGGTATGCCCCAAGTCAAAGGGGAGTCTTCAAAGTCAAAGTACCCTAGTGGAGGGAAAGCGTGACAAAATCAAAGGGATTGGGTAAGTCCCAACTTTTGCTTAAGGTTCAAATTCATTAAAGCCTTGAATTCCTTCAGACTTTTCACCTGAAGGAATTCCTTCGGATAAAAGGTCCGAAAGAATTCGGGTGTGCTTCCAAGTCAAAGCAAAGGCCGGGTGGGATAAATTTCCACAAACTTTTTGTCCATGGAAATACAAAGCAAAGCCATAGTAAAATCCCTAGGGAAATTAACCTGGGGAAATTGTCTATAGACAATTTGCCTATCAGAGCCTGGGTGGACAGTCTAAAAGCCAAAGGGACCTGCCAAAGTTCTCGAAGGGTAGGTGCCCTTATGGGAGACTTTCAGCCAGGTCAAGAGGACTTTTTAAAGGCAGAGAAGTGCCCTTGAGGTGTTAAATACAAAGCAAGGCATAGAAAACAAAGCCAACATGGACATGAGGAGATGCCACGTGGACTCGACGATGTCCTAATGGACGTCAAATTTAGTAGAACAATTTAGCCGTTGGTTCCATTGTGATGGCATTCGAGAAGCCATCAATTTTAAGAGGATGAAGTGTCTACTGGTTTTCAAAGAATGACGGTCACATGAACATCAAATTTAACAAGTGAAATGGCCTTTTGGTTTTCAAAAGCAAAGGAGAGTGCTGGCTAATGGAAAGGAGCTCAAAACATAGTGACCCACCAAGAAGTTCACTCATGGGGGCTGATGAGATATAATTAAGACAAAGTGGACAAAGTGACACGTAAGGGTGAGTTGGTAATTAGCCCAAGTGGTGCCATTCAAGAAATGACTTCAGTAGGTGGAATAGTCCATTATGAATTAACCATAAGAGGCACAAATAGCTAAGATGAAATTGGTTTTCTCCATTTTACATTAAATGGGTAGACAAAATGTATATTAGCCTTGAAAAGGGATGGATTTCAAATAGATAAAGGTGTAGTTCATTAACTCCTTGAGTGACTTGTTCTTCCCAATGAAGAGACATCACATGCCACTTGCAAGCCAAAGGGCGCCATGAGCCTCTTGTCTTTTTCTATATAGCATTGTGAATTGGTCATTTGTAATTATCTTTTGACAAAATTTACAAGGTGCATCCCTACTAAAATTTTCACCCGAATCAAATAAAGATAGCTTCTATACCTCTTCTTGGATGGATATTCTATGTATGTTCTGAGTGTTTGATTTGTGTTCATTCATTGTCTTCTAATGCTCTCATAGGTTCAAGCACCAACACACCAGCTATCCACAAGACACCATTTTCTGTAGCTAACAGGAGAAGAACTCTATTTGGAAGTATAGAATAGAGGAAGTAATTCATAGTATGTATTTCATAACATCTTGGTGAGTCCCTGATCTTGTGTTTTCATAAGAACCTCCCTACCAATTTCCTACACCCTAGTCTTTCTACCAAGTCTGAGTGTATGTATGTATTTATCTAATTCAAGAGTGGGTGTGAGAAGTTCATCTTGTTTTGGTGTATCAGCTCCATAGAGTAGTTTGCATTCCTGTAATTTTCCTCCCTTTTCATCCCCCCAATTTATATATACACCTATATTTTTCACTTGATAGAACAAACAACGATACATCAGAGGGAGCTAACCCTTAGCTAGAGACTCTCCCCTCCTGCTTCACCATCCCATAGGTGAGAGGGGAGTTTCCATGTTGTGAGGAGAATGCAGGAATTTGACTTCCTGCCACTGGGTGCATTTTCCTACGTCAACACTTATAATAGTCTGTTTTGGGTCTTATGACATTTAGAGGATCGAAACATCATACCAAGGGCTAAAAATTGGTAAATGATAATATTTTAGTTTTGGGAAGATATTATAACTATCAATACTATTTTAATATATAAAGGAGTTCCCTTTATTTTATCTCAGACAAAGGGCACTCCCCTCATGTGAAATTGATAGGTTTTTGAAGAAAGTAGATGGTATGGTGAACCAGGGGATAAGGAGACCCATTAAAAATGTGTTGAAAGATGAATTACATAAAAAAAAACATTGGGACAAATAACAAAATAATGAAACCAAACAAAATACCCTACACTGCTAAGGTTGTAGTCATGCATGATTGCCATTTCTAGGCCTAAAAGACCAAATAAGAGAAAAAATGATAGTCTTAGCTCTAGGAGTGATTTCCACATTATTTGATCATGTTTTTTGGGTTAAATTATAGGTTTTAAATATATATTAATTCAAATAAAACCATCATAATTCATTCAAAGTTCAAGAATATAGGTAGGCCTACTAGGCAAAGATGAGGCCTAATGAACAAAGAGGAAGTCATTCACAATTATAGCATTAAAAATTATTTGAAACATATTTTAAAATGGTAATAAAGACACTAAAAATGTGTTTCATCTTCTATATTTCATATAAAACATCAAGAGATCCAATTTTGGCTCAAAATATAACTTAGACCTATGCAAAATGGAAGAACACACTCGATAGGCCAAGATGAAATACTTAGATCTTCTTAAATAATTTGAATGGGATTATAGGAAATTTATAAGATTTATAAGGGTTACTTAGGCTCAAATTTTTGGAATTATTTTGAATATATAATGTTTTAACTTTATGAACAATGCTTAAGACCCAAAACTGCTTAGAAACCCTTTCAAACCCTGATTAGGACTAGTTTGTGTAAATGGAGTTGGATAGATAATATAATGAGATAATTTTAACAAAATGGTGATTTTAAATTATATTTTACTACTTCAATCTACTTACCATGCCTTTTTATTATACAGAATTATACAGATGAGGCTAGAAATAGGGGTTTTCTCATTATTTTGTGTGTTTTATAGGTTGTATGGGGTTTCAAGAGATTAAAATCATTTGGATGGAAAATTTAAGACTTAATATAAATAATAATATCACTATAATTACTTAAAAAAACTCTTAGGTTCCTAAACTAGGTGATTCATTTCAGCCAGTCAAATCTAGCATTTTAGACAAGCTATTGAAGAAGATGGAAAACTTCAAGGGAGATTATTTTAAGGTTTACTTGATGATTATAGATCCATGAATGGTAATAAAAAATTTAATATATTACATCTCACATATTTTCATGGATATATAATTCTTTTTTGGAAGCGAAGTGTGCAAGGTTGATGAAAGAGTAGTTTTCTCACCAACAGATGATGATGGCTCATTCCATGATGATTTTAGAGTAACAAGACTAAAAAATTGCATGGAGAGGAATAATTGAGACAATTAAACTTCATTAAAATCATTTTACCTAACCCTAATCATTTATTTGACGTTTAAATAGGCCCAATCATGTAGGTAGGTTTTTTGAACTAGAATGATGAATTTTATGCCACTTTTCATCAAATTTTATGACTTGTATGGACATTTAGACTTATATAAATTGAATGGTTCTTCACATACCACATATACATGAAAAATTAAATCCTTATATCATATTTACAAGTTTCCTTTTTACCCTTGGACTTCTTTTCTTCGCTCTCTCTCTCTCAAGTTCTATAAGAACTAGCCATTCTGGCCATTGTATGGATGCTCCACCTATGTACAAAAAATACCTACTAATTTTTATAAATATTGATCAATAAAATTAATAAGTGTTACCTCTTCTATGACTATTCATATTTTTATTTACTTGAATGTTAAATTTACTTAGTGAAGACTATGGATTCCTTAGCAAGTGGTCACATTCTCTCACCTATTTGTAGCTTCATCTTATAAGGTATGTGATGTGTTCTAGGAAATGTAAAAGTTTAAGTTAGTCTCTTAATTAGTGACATTTAAGGCCTCTTTTCTAGTCCTATCTTTTAAAATTCATCCATAACTCCATAATGTAACATTGATTCAAGAAGATATTGATTAGAGAGTGTATGTTTAGTTATCCTTTGATTTCAAGTGTAATATGCATATGGTTAGATTTCATTAGTCAATTTTGTGTATCACCTTCATTATATTAGTTTTCATTTATTTATCCTTCTCCCTTTTCACACCCCAAAGTTAGTATTAGTATCAATCCAAAGTGTTATATCAAGGGAGCTAGCCCTATCTAGAGATTAACCTCATTCCTTATGCTACCCACAAGATTTGAGGTGATTAAATTTTTTCACTTGGATGAGGAGCACTGTGCATCTGCTTAAAGGGTGTAAATCCAAGTGAAAATAATTTTTGACATGCTCAGTGGAACTCTTGGTCCAAGAAGTTGAGATATTTTTAGTGTTATGTCTTAATAATCAGCCTTTAGAGACATCTATTCAAGCATTAATGGTGATTCCAAAGATGTGTAAATTGGTCAAGAAACCTAGGTTATCATTTGAATATTGATGGTAACATTTTTCCTTTATTTTATTACTTTAAATGAAGATCTATGGCTGACTTTGGTGTTGATTTCTTGTTTCCATAAGTTGTTGAGACAATTCAAGCCTATGTCATTCCCTATCAATATGAAAAAGTCCTTGGTAAATCTTTTCATGACCCTTACCATCCCCAACATGACTTTCATTAGCTCCAATATGATCATTTTCAGCCCATGTATGAATTATATCAATCATATAACTATCCTTCTCAATGTCTTGCCCCTCCTAGTCAGCCTAGTTCTTTCTCTAATCAACCCATTTCCAACTTCAAACAAACTCTTTTGGGGTATGATAAGTATATGATATATATTGATACTCAAAGGGGATGTGATCAAAATATTCCTATTCACCTTATTTAAAAGGTAATAGATGCATTATATTTAGTCAAGAGAGAGTGGGTACTTATTGAGAGACCCAATTAACAAAGGCTCATAAGTGAGATGCTTGATGTGAGTGGTCTAATTTCTTCCTTAGAAGAAAGGCTAAATGTTCATGAAAGGCAGCCTCACCAAACCTATAAACCTTCATTTCTATTTATACAAAGTTTCTTTCAGACCTACTTGGTTCTGACTCATGAACCCAATCAACTTTGTCAAGGCCATCCTTTTCCCAATCAGTTGGAAGGAGAAGTTGAGAAGAAGAACCTTGTATTTGAAGAAAAAATTGATAGGAAAATTGAGTTGACTAACATTCATATTTATAAATCCATGTTGAAAAAAAAGGAAGAGGATTTCAAACCCTCTTTGTCCTCTCACATTGCATCCCCACCACTTCAAAAAGAGAATTATAATCCTAGCATCCCATGTAGGAGTAAGATACTGGAGTTATGCGGAAAGAAGGAGGAGAAAATTCTTGACCAAGAGTGTGAAATTGACAAGAATTCTAATCCTAATATCCTAAGCTAGAGAAAAATAGTAGAGTCATGGGGAAAGAAAGAAGATAGAAGAATTTTCCAAGAATGTGAAGTGGAGGATGGAGTTGATCATTTTCAAGTCCCTCACACCCTTCCTCAAGAATCTTCTTTTGTTCCATGTTATCCCTCATGCATAAATAATCCTCATGATGATTATTATAAGCATCAATAAAGACTTTTCCAAGATAACTTAACAAAGAAAATAGAGGAGATAGAGACAAAAATTAAAATATTAAGTCAAGGTGTGATGGAAGGTTTAGAACAAAAATAAGATCATATGCCTAAGCACATCTCATATCCCCTCTCTCAAGAGTTTCCCAAAGATCCTCCTACCTTGCATTCTCAATCTAATTTTGAGCTCTATGTGCCAACTCCACCAAATAGTTCATATTCTTCTCACACTATCACCCTTTGCCTTGATGGATCCATGTTATGGGAACCAAAAGAGATCAAATAGTTGATAAAGAAAAGATAAATCTTTCTTGAAGAAAACCTACCTCCTTTGTAGCCTCATTGGGATAGATCACATGATGTCAAGATGCCTATTCTTGGAATCACCATGAAGTAGGTTTAAGATCTTGCAACCCTTGATAAAAGAGATTATATTATGATAGATGAAGTTCAATTTAAAATACATCAATAGGTCTTAAGTGATGAAGAGAAGGCAAGTTCTTGTTTTGAATCTCTTTGCTTGGTTGATGATGAAGAATGTTTTATTTGGGTTGAATAAACTATCTTGAAAGAGGAAAATGAAGAGGAACATGCTCAATTCATTAATGATAAAGAAGAAATAATGAGTGTTTATGAAGAATAAATCACCATAGGGACTCCCTTTGGTGAACAAAATGGAAATTCACAAGTTTTTGCCTCTATATTTGAAGTGGAGTGTGCTATCAAGAAGGGGGAACACTTTCAAGTCATCCATCAAGAAGTGGCAGTCTTGAGAGAGTCTCATAAGATCAAGATAGATGAATTATCACTTAAAGATGATCTTATCAAAGATGAATAAAAATTAATTTCTTGTGTGTAGATTTCAAATTGGGTTGATGAGGAAAAATGTCTTCCTTTTTCCAAAGAGGAATAAATGATCATTAACTCTTTTCTCGCTTTACAAGATACCATGGATAGGAAAGGACAAGTTCTTAATCAGATTTCAAATGACTTGTTTTAAATAATTAAATAAGGATATACTCCCCTTCAAGGAGGCTATGATCTAGTTAAAGATGGAGAAGGAAACATTGGTACTCAAGTAAGTGTACAAAGGGAAAGAAATATTTCAATTCTATCCTTTCAAGAAGCATACACATTTCAAGATGATATGTTTGAAGTCATTAAGATGGGATATCATCCTCTTAACCATTTGGGAGAAACACATCAGATCTTTAAGGATGGAATAAGCTCCTATTGGCCTCAATATTCTAAGTACCATGAAACTACTCCTCTTGAAGCCATGCCTATTAAGGATATACAAGTTGATCATGAAATGAAGAGTGGGAAGAAGTATGTGAACATGTTCAAGATGAATATGTATTCATTAGAGACCTATTGAGATCAAATCAAGTGAAGTGCCAAGGAAGAGGTCTAATCCATAAAGCATTCAATCCAAAGAGAAGCATGCTTGGCACTATGTTTCATCTCACCATGAAGATGATTCAAGAATTTTTCCTTTTGATACAGGAAAGGTGGTATGTTTAGTTTCTATTTGTTCATAATAGGTTGTTTCCTAATTCCCCTAAGTAATTTGAGCACATGTATTTTTTCTTTGTCGGTGTGTGTATTTTACTTTGTGTGGTTGAGGTAGTCACTAGTGTCTTGTCTTGATCAAATTTTTTTGGTCAATGGTCAAAGTATCTCATTTATCTTAATCTTTAGATGACTCCATAAGCCCAATAGACTGATAAGGATACTAGTCTAGTTAGTATAGTAGGCATACTACCCCTATGAGTCACTAATTTCTTGACCAAATTTGACTTTTTAATCAAATTGGGGAACCTATAGGTAAAAAATTGACTTAATAGGTATATATGGGATGTAATATCATGTCATGAGGTGTTTGATAGGTCATTTTATGTCATTAAATGTTTTATTATCCTTGGTCACTTATTTCATTAGTCTCTCTTATCATTTTGGATCATTTTAAGGGTCAAAATAGTGCATTTAATGATTTGTATGGGTTCATTTGGAAATGTGAAGGTGTAAAAACTTGATGTCATGTCCCATTTTTATTTATAAGTCTTAATTAACTGACAAGACTAAAATATGGTATGTTATGTTGAATAAAAGTCAACTTTATTAAAGAAAAAGGAGAGATTGGCACTTGTATGGCCTCCTTAGGAGGTGTGACACTTGGGAAAGGTTTAAATGTGACTATTAAGCTTCCCCAAGATAAGTTACATGTTTTTTTTGATATTGAGATGTCATTTCTTTCTCAAAACCATTTTTCTTCCTTTTCACCTGTTTAGACACACAAAAGTGACTTGCAAGTTTCTATTTAGTAAGACAACTCAAGGGGTTTTAGGTAAAATGATTTTTATTTGTTTTTGTACACTCATATTTATTAATTTTAATATAAATATTTTAAATAATGATCAAATTTTCTTCATGAATCATCTGTTTGAAGTTGACTATTCAAATTTGCATGCTCATCCATGTACCCTATATATTTTGCCTTGGTTTGGAGAATTTTATATAAAATAGATGATAATATTGGTTTTAGAGGATTTTTAATTTATTATATAATGTTTTCCATGATATTTTTCATGTTTCAAGTTGACTTGATGAGCTAATAATCTCAATTTTGTAGACTGGTTTCTTTTGAGAGTGGCAGGCATCTTGAACCATTTTTAGAGTTTCATGCTTTGTCAACAATTCTAAGATGTTTTTTTAGTGTATTTTGTATGTTTTAAATGTCCTATTTACCTCATACTCAGATTTCATATTCACTCTCCAAGGCAATTCTCAGGGTTTGCAATCTCACATGTCACACAAACAACCATTAGATCATGGCTTACCATGTAGTTTCTGGTTGCAAGTGATTTAGAGAAGATGTTGTGTATATTGTTTCAAGATGTTTTAGATGGGAATCATGAATTTTAAGGTTGATTTTGTGTTTATATAAAAATTATCCCCTTTTCCTATGTCACTCCTTTTTAGATACTCATTGCCCACATACGACCCAATCCACACCTATAAGAGCCGTTGTTGATGTCATGCTAAGAGGTATGAATATTGAAATAGGTTTCAAAATTATAATAATTATAAGATTTAATTAGGATGTTTAATTAATGCATAGAATATTAATAAAAATAAATACATTGTACACTATCCATTTTCACTTTATTGCCTTCGCTTCTTATAGGTGATGCCTCTGGGTTATAAAGGCTCTTGGATGAGAGATTTGAGGCATGGTAAAGAATTTTTCAAGTTAAAATAGTTGATTTAGTTATTAAAAGTATTTTTGAAGTGATAAATGATTAAACCAGAGTAAAAACCATGCTCTAAGGATCAATGACAGTGTTCAGGCCCTTTCTCTATAAACTTAACAAACAAAGGTTTAGGTGGGTTTTATAAACCTCTTATGACATGTCTACCAAGAGTTTAAAAGCATATAGAGAGGTGAATTTTGTTTATTATAGTTAAAAAATAAATTTGAAAAAAATGGGAGGTATTAATTAAATTCAAGGTATAAGTTGAACACCTTAATGTGATCTCAGAAAACACTATTTTCAAGCAGATGACTCATTAAGATTTGAAGGTTTGAGTGACTATCGATATCCTAACTTGAAAAAAATGCATCCCATTGTGGATATAATGGTTTAAATAATTTAATTACATAAAAAGTGGTATTAAAACCATATTTATGAATTTTATTCATAGTTTCAAAGCTTTATGGTCACCTACATGTGTCCACACACAAAGAAATATTCACCTACAACCAACTTTAATTGAATGTGATGTGACCGTGACCTAAGTATGAGATTTTGAGGATTTTTTATCCCATTAAAATTGAATTTAGGTAATATTTTATGTGAGTGAAATTTTAATATTTAATAGAATTCTCTATACACCATTTTAAGGCTCATTATATACAAGGTAACCTATAAGCAAGGTCCAAAGGTAGAAAATAAAACCTGTTAAGTCACAAGGAAAAAAGAAGGCCTAAGGAGTATGTTTTGAATAATTATTGAGCATAGATAAGTATTAATTAAATTAAATATTCATTATAGGACTGATGAAATTTCAAGGCCTTGTTCTCATATAAAGAGGCAAGGACAATCCATATAAATAACCCCAACTTCCACTTCTAACAGGCCCTAACTTTTTTAGCCTCCATATCAAGGACTTAGACATGGATATATAATTTTGGGTCATTAGAAGGTGATATAAATTCATACAATTATATTAAGGTAATTTTTAGTCAATTTCCAAGGATTAAAGCTACCTCAGGGCCCCACATAGTCAACTATAGTTAACTGTGAGGGGCAAAGAGTAGAAATTGAAGCCTTTGATGAAGTTTTAGCATACCATATGAACAAAAGGATCCAAAAAATTATCAGATAGTTTTGTAAAATTATATAAAATATTATTGAAACTTTAATCAATACCTAAAAAACATGAGTACCTACAGACATCACTCTAAAACATAAAACTCAGTCAAGCAGGGTAACACAGTCCTAACTAAGTAGAAAGTGTGAGGATAATATATGATGAGTTTGAATGATTTATTAGGATAAAACAAAATTAAAATTAATTAATGGTCTCATGTGAATCCTCATAATTTGGCATAAAGAAAAGAGGGAACTCTAAACATACCGCTCTCAGCCATAGTTTGAAAACTTGCACGGTCCTGCTTATAATAGTCTGTTTTGTGTCTTATGACATTTGGAGGGTCAAAACATCATAAAAAGGGATAAAACATGGTACATAATATTATTTTAGGTTTTTTAAGATATTATAACTACTAATACTATCTAAGGAGATAGGGGAGTGCCCTCTATTTTGTTTTAGATAGAGGGCACTCCCCTCATGTGTAATTGATAATTTTTTGAAGAAAGTAGGTGGTATGGTGAACCAGGGGATAAGGATACCCATTAAAAAGGTGTTTAAAGATTAATTAAATAAAAAAAAACATGGATGATAAAGTAATAAATATTTAAACCAAATAAGGTACCCTACACTCTAAAGGTTACAGTCATGCATGATGGGCATTTCTAGGCCTAAAAGACCAAATAAGAGAACAATGATACTCCTATCTCTAGGAGGGATTTACACATTATTTTATAATTTATTTGTGGTGATAAATATAAATAAAAACATTATAATTCATTATAATTTCAAGAGTACAGGTAAGCCTAATAGGGAAAGATGAGGCCTAATGAATAAAGAGGAAGTCATTCACAATTTTATCATTAAAAATGATTTGAAACATATTATAAAATGTTAATAGAGACACTAAAGAAGTGTTTTATCTGATATATTATAGATAATACATCAATAAATCCATTTTTTTCTCAAAATATAACTCATACCTATGCAAAATAGAACAACAAGCTTTATAGGGCAAGATAAGATGCTTATATCTTCTTAAAGAATTTACATTGGAATATTGGAATTTTTCTAGAGTTATCATGGGTCCTTAGACTCACACATATGGAATTATTTTTAACATCTAGAATCTAAACTTTATGAACAATGATTAAGACCCAAAGCTACTCAGAAACCCTTACAAACCCTGGTTAGGACCAGTTTGTGATAATGGAGTTGGATAAATAATATAATGAGACATTTTGGAAAAAATGGTGATTTTAAATTTTATAGTAATAATTCAATATTATTCACATGCCTTTTTATTGTACGTACTTGTATGGATTAGGGTAGAAATATGGTTTTTCTCATTATTTTATATGTTTTTTAGGTTATAGGTGGTTTCAAGAGATGAATATCATATGGATGGAAATTTAAATAATTAAAATAACTCCCAATGTCACTATAATGCCTTGAAATAACTCCTAAGTTCCTCATATAGGTGATTTATTTTAGCCAATCAAATCTGACATTTTGGACAAGCTAGTGAAGATAGAAAAGATTAAGTGAGATCATTTTAAGGTGACATTTATGATTATAGGGGCATGAAATGTACTTAAAATTTTAATACACTACATAACATGTATTTTAATGGATAAATAATGCTTTTATAGAATCCAAGTGTGCAGGGTGCATGAAATACTAGTTTTCTAGCCAACAAATGATGATGGCTAATTTCATGATGATTCAAGAGGACTAGGAATAAAATAAATGCATGTAAAGGAATTTATTAGAACCTTAACTTTAATTAAAATAATTTTACATGACCCTAATTAGTTATGGGACTTTAAAATAGGCCTAATCATGCATGTAATTTTTTTGAACTAGAATGAGGAGTTTTATGCCACTTTTCATGAAGTTTTATGACATGTATGGACACTTGGACTTCCAAAAATTACATTGTTCATCCCATACACTCTATACATGAATAATTAACTCCTTTTATCATATTTAAAAGTTTCCTTATTACATTTTTACTTCTCTTCTTCTCTCTCTCTCTCTCATGTTCTATAAGAACTAGTTGTTTTGGCCATTATATGGATGTTCCACATGAGTATGGTGAATATTTTCTCATTTACATAACTTTTTATCAATAAAATTAATAAGTGTTACATATTTCATGACTATTAATAGTGTTCTCTACTTGAATTTTCAATTCTCTTAGTGAAGACTATGGATTCCTTAGCAAGTGCTCACATTCTCTCACCTATTTGCAACTTCTTCTCTAAAGACATATGATGTGTTCCAAGAAATGTCAAAGTTTAAGGGATTTATTATCTTCATTAATTACATTAAATTAAACTTTTCTAGTCCTCCTATATTTTCACATTCATCCGAAACCCCATAATGTAACATTAATGCAAGAAGACATAGATTGGAGAGTGTATGTTTAGTTAGCCTTTGATTTCAAGTGTAATATGCATATGGCTAGATGTCATCAATCAATTTGGTGTATCACCTACCTTATATTAGTTTTATTTTAGTTATCCTTATCCTTTTTTACCCTCTAAAATTAGTGTTAGTATCAATCTAAATTGGTGCATCAAGGAAGCTAGCCCTATCTAGAGATTCACCTCATTCCTTAGGCTACCCACAAGCCTAGAGGTGATTCCATGTTCCACTTGGATGAAGAGAATTGTGCATATCCTTAAAGGGTTAAATATAATTGACAAAAAAAACCACTTTATATTTTAATAAATATAATTTAGGGAGTCCTAACTCCCTCTCCTCTATGAGGTTTACCTCTTTTAGTCTATACTCTATCTCCCTCACCTCTTGTAGTTCAATCTACTCAAGCACTATGATTGAACATAAAAAAATAGCCCTGAGTTGAGCCCAAATGATGAAAAAAAATTCTAATCCATGTATATCCCTTCCAGTTATTCACCCATCCCTTAATAACCTAATGGATCACCCCTTAGTGTCCATTTTATTACTAGGCCTACTTAGGTGGTGCCTTCCCTATTCCCCATTCCACTCCCCACACTTCCTTCAAGTACCTTTTAATTTATCCATGTGTAGTGTCCCCCATCCCATTTTATACCCACTCATCCCATTATAGTATGAAAGATATCTATGGCTCACCTTTAGTCTTTAGGAGCTATAGTTTTTGTCCTTTAATGCCCTCATTATTCAATGTATAGTAGGTGTCTACTACTATAATTAAACTAAATAAAATATTGGTAACCCAAAAAATGAGTGCACTAATGTTCACAATTATGTCATCTCTATCCACTTTAGTGAAACCTACAGTCATTCCAAAAACTCCCCAATCATCCTCTACCACCACTTCCACCATTGCTCCTTCTACTACTATAGTGAAATCTGGTCTTGGAAAGAGGCCCAAGAAAAAGTAATAGTTAAATCATGTTAATCAAACCCATATTACTCCCATTTTCCCTCCCAAGCCTCCCATTACATTATCTTGGGTGCCCAACGATTTAGATTTAACCAACCAATTTACTCTTTCCTTTTAATACTCATTTCCATGGCACTATGAGCCCATAGATCAATTTGATCCAAATCTAATGGCACACCCATATGTTACCATGCACCTCCAAATTTATCTTTCTACTTTCACTCCCATTCTTCCTCATCCTCCATTGCTCTCTTACTTCTTTCCCTCTACTTTAATCATTCCTCCTCCACCCATGCCTCCACCTTCTACCTCTATCTCTACCACCCAACCTTCACCCCCTTATACTTTGGGGATTTCCATGCGATCATAGGTACAAGAGATGATTTTGTAGGGTGATCCAAATTTCTAGTGGGAGTTTGAGAGGAAATCAAGGAACAGTAGGAAGATCCTTAATGAGGCTATTACAAATTTACATAGACTAAACATATAGAAATAATAGATACAAATTTTAGACTAATAATACTATAATTCACACTCATAATCTCCTATTACATTTCTCCTTTAAACACCATTACATGTATAGGAAGATATTTTCTATAATCAGGGATTATGATATATCCCTAGAATATCGCTCCTAAATAATCTCCAAACCATTTGCGACATTATATTTTTATTCCTAGTAATATAATATCAATTATCTAATATAATCTTATCATATTAACCATACATTTATTAGCAAAAATGTAAGTAATATTTACCTCTCAGTAAATAACCTACCAAATGCAAATAACATTTTGCCTAATGTAACTACTAAACTCTGACATTAACCCCATAGATTTTACATGGGGAGAAAGTACATCATGTGAACTAAAAATGAAATTATATGCTAATGCATAATTTTAGGTTTGCATATTGTTATCTGGATCTTGTTATCTAGATATTTATGAACATGATCATATACATATAAGAAATTATCTCACTTTCACTTCTAGTTGAACATATTGACTATTTGACCATATTCTAATGTGAATTATGGTAGTCAAAGCATCTTTGTAATCATAGCATTTCTACAGTCAGCTTCTCTCCTATACAATTATTTACAATATCAATGATATACACATTCTCCTCTTTTCAATTTTAAAAAATGACCCTATATAACATAACAATTCATAGAATAATAAAAAAAGGGCCTTTCAAAAATACCAAGAATTGAATATGAATCTTTGTACTAAAATAATTATGTATGTATTAGACATAATAAAATAATGTTTTGGAAATGACCACTTATTTACCCTATAAACACACTTAGAAATCATTAAATTTATAGAAAATGAATATACCAGTATAAATATAAACTTAAAGAAAGAACAAAAGGTCACTATGCCATAATATTAAATCAAAAGAAAATGAAATGACTTAAAACCTTAAATCCTATGGATAGAATAACAACACAACTTAGGATGATGACTTTTCCTATGCTCCTTAACAATTCTAAGAACATAATAATTATTGAATAAATTATGATACCTGAAAACTAAATTCATGGAATAGTGTCTGTATGCATGGATTTCATAAAAAAATGATGCAAATGGATGACTTTTACTTTTTATTAGACTCAAGTAAATGAACTTATTAATTTTAGCATTGACTAACACATTATCATTGTTGAATATCAAGCATCAATTGTCTATAGTTTCAAGTAGAGAATCAAGCCTTCCTTCTGACATACATGAATTGATTAATCTAGTTGAAGGGATTAAATGAGTGCACCATGCTTCTAGGTAGAGCTAGTAGAGATTGTAGATTTATTTGTTATGGTCTATATCTATTAACAACTTGTTAAAAAATTAGTAGAAACATCAATAAGTGATGTGATGTGGTAGTCTACCCAACAAAGTAGATTTAATAATGTCAAGATAGAGATAATATAAACTACATGGAAAATATTTAATGGTAAATAATATAGATAAATAAAATTCTGATCAATACACTAGGCCATTGAAGTGGCATGGTACATGTTGTAACTAGTAGGAACCATATGGAATTTAGGATCCAATCAATACAACATGCAGATAGTGGCCAACTATATTAGATATATGTAATATGGAAAATGATACTAAGATAATTAATATCTTTAATATATAAGTACTCATCTATAGATTAATATTCTTTTCACAAAGATTTTACATTTATAGGGGCTTTGTAGATAAGAATAACTACCCCTAAAAAACATTAAAAGTCCATTAAAATCATAAAACTAATACAACTTTGATACTAAATAATGACAATAATACATATTTGCACAAACAAAACACACAAAAAAAAATATAGAAAATAAAATTTAGACTGATAATATTATAGTTCACACTCTTAATATCCTATTACATTTATGCTTTGAAAAACATTACATATACAAGAAGATATTTTATATAACTAGGGATTATAAGATCCCTACAATAACTCTCCCAAATAAACTCCAAACCATATGTGACATTATATTGTTATTCCTAACAATACATTTTAAACTATCTAATATAATCTTACCATATTAACCATATGGTTACTAACAAACATGTATGTAATATTTATCTCTCAATAAATAACCTACTAAATATAAATAATATTTTACCTAATGTAAATAGTAAACTCTAACAATCATGATGTAAAAAATTACTCAAGGAGGAGACTAAGTAGTCTGGAAGACCAAATAGGACCTCTTCACCCTCATGAAAGTGATAAAATCTAGTATGAATGAGAGGGTGATTAAGGATCCAATATCGATGCTATAAGCCACTCATGACATGTCTGAGATAGTTATGGACATAAAGGAGTATGTATAAGTGATCGAGTCACAATTAAAGAACACCTTCCCTAAATAATTGACTAGTTGATCTAAATAGGCCATTAATCATCTCTTCACATCCCTCAAGGAAATATTTATAAAATTGACTATGATTAAGGAACACCTATAGTGAGCACATGCATACTTGGATAAGATTTCTCATGTATACATCAAGTATGAAAAGATAGTTGTAATCATTACTAAGGGAATGTTATCAATGATAAAACTCATTCCTCTCTTCAAATTGAATCTTTATTAGATGTATACTAGGAGCATGAGATATTCAATTGAGGAGTAATTAGTAGTGGGACCTTTGAAAGAAGGCATGGAACGGATACTAACTTACTTCAAAGAAGTCAACATCAAAATGTTGTTTCATTTAGATGGACCCCTTATAGACAAAGGATAATTTGAGTTACACTTGGGTCATTTTAACCAGGTCATGAAGAGGAGGGTGGTAAAGGCATATAAGGCTAGGGCCAAGTCCATTATGGAGATCTCAACCTAATCCACGATGAGCATAATCCAAGTGTCAAAGGTGAAACTTTCCCTTATGGCCCCACTCCAAGTTCATC
The DNA here is from genome assembly GCA_037957365.1 of Torreya grandis. Classification (NCBI taxonomy): domain Eukaryota; kingdom Viridiplantae; phylum Streptophyta; class Pinopsida; order Cupressales; family Taxaceae; genus Torreya; species Torreya grandis. The sequence goes on from JARHVA010002741.1 coordinate 1,111,105, forward strand.
AAAGATTATTATCCCAATCAAAGGTGATTTTCTAGGATCCTCTTATGAAATAGAACTAGATAGGGAATTGGATTTGGTGGTATGCATGTTAGATACTAAGGAGGTACAACCTAAGTAGATGGGAGGTGGTTGTTCTATATCTCATTATAACTATAACACAGTGGGTCCCTAGGCATATTTTAGGGAGAATGAGGAATCTTCTATTTGTTTTGAGTATGTGTAGTTATAACAACTTTGGGAGGCCATCATGGATAAGGATGAGAATCTCATACTACTTAGAGGTGAACCCCATTATCTATATATTTTAAACTTCTTTCTCTTTGAATGGTTGACACTTTATGTAAATAAACTTTGTTAAAGCTATAATAAAACACTTTTATTTGTTTTAACTTAGTCTTCTACTCATGGAATGTGGTCCATTGTTTCTAATTTAGAGTTGATGTTTATGAAAGAGGAGTGATTTTATGATTACGTTACAAAGATTAATATGAAAATTTGATTGTGTATTTTCTAGTCTAACTCCTTGTATGTTCTTTTCATTTTCTATGTGAAAAATTTATGCTTTATGTAATTTAGTTATAAAGTGTTTTAAAAGATTTATGTTTTGTTACTATGAATAGTTTTTATTTTTACATTCTATGAAGGACCTGAATGTAAGATATTCATATTGGTATTGATTATAATCTTTCCCACCAAGTGGCTAAATGTTTGTGAAATCATTAAACTAGGAACATAATGGTATAATTATGACTTGGCATGCTTTAGTTCTTAAGTATTACTATTCTCTTGATTAGAAATATCCTTTTCTTTCCTACCTTGATGTCCATTTTCATGTTTATTTTGTATTATAAACACACTCCCATATTTTATAAATTGAAAAGGTTAAGCTTAAGAGTAGTCAATAATCGATTCCAATTAGTTAACAAGAATTCTAGGTATTTATCAAGTAGAATTTAAGCCTATGATAGTAGAAGTCTATGTTTTCTGAGTAGAACATTTAAACTTCTTGTCCTTGGATTTAACCAACATCAATCTTAAAATTAATTAGGGGATATCTTTATCCCGTGCATTGTCCTCCAATTTTCTCTTTGGAACACTCAACCTCATGAGTGCCTTTAGATGCAACATTTTGAGGTGAAAAAAACTTTTGATCATTGTGATGACTTTCCTATGGGATATTTACATAATCTACATGTGTATATATAAGTCATCATCTCTATACATAAAGTAAAAAGAGTGGGTGTTTATAGAGAATGTCTCAGCTTTAAACTTTTGTACATTAAGATTAATCAATCATTTAGGGTATCCAATGAATTCACTATAGTCAAATACTAACAACATTAAGGCATATGATAATAATGAGCATAAATATATGGGTATCATATATATTCCTTTGATGAAAGGGTTTGTCATTTAGGAGACATTAGTTCATTTACTTATTTTATATTTACTTTAAAATTTACTTCTTGGATATCCATGGATCCATTAAATGAATACTATAGCCTCTACATTACACTAATGTTTGAAATTTTATCATGGTGGCATGGAAGTAACCATCCCTAATGATACTCAACCCTTCCAATATTATAAATTAAAGACACATTATTAAAAATCAAATTATCTTCCTATTAATAAAGACACATGTTACTATTGAGGACTCACCAAATCTTAACAACTACATCCACCCTAATATATTATTTCAATCACCTCCCCTTGGTGGTTATTTGAATACACCATCCAAATTTACTTACATAGATACTCCATCTAAAATTCAAGCATCCAATCATCCTTCCACTTCAAAAACCATGTCATCTCCTCCATCTCAATCCAAAATTGTTGACAATGGAATGGGTGAGTATGAAATCTAAGATGCCAATTACTTAGGTAAAAATCAAATATCTCTAAAAAATAATGATAGGCCCCATTATCAAAAGGAAATTAAAGAGGATCAAAGCTATAGAAAAACATTATTTGTAAAAGGTGGTATTCTTTCTGATGAGCAAATATAATTCCTCCTAGAATTATTTCAATGAACCAACTACTTTATTCCTTAATAACCAATATCCCATAGCCAAATCCATCACGTGTAATATAATGAATTATAAAGTCAAGGGGATTAGAATTAAAGAACAAGGACTAATAGTTTTTATTCACACTTAAATACAAAAAATATTGCCATGGTATAGGATTTAACCCACTTAATGTAAGCATAACACTTTTCTAAAGTGATTCTTTTAGTGAGTCTAAGACAAGCTCTTTAGACAATGTAATGGGTTTAGTCTATAGATAATTTAAATATCTATCAATGACCAACCTATTCCATGAAATCACCATCCTAAAAATTGAACTAACACATCCAAACCTAATCTATAAGGACCAACAATAAACACCTAAGACTAATCACTTTTAAAATGAAGAAGCAATATTTGAATTCTTTAGCACAAGAGATCATATTATAGTTGGTAATCATAAAAAGGGTTTTTCCATAAATTTATATGATTTTTAATATTTTAGGGAACTATTATCACATCTTAAAATTAGTAAGACAACCTATTAGCAATCCAGATAACACCATGTTTGAAGGCTTGGTAGTTTTGGCTTTGAAACCTTCACACCTAGACAAACATTGGAATGATCTGAGTTGTGGGACACCTGAACTCATATTATAACTCTATATTTTTGTGAGGATAGATCATATGATGTATCACTCTACACTACTTACTAAACTACTAAATTTTGGGATGAAAAGGGAGAGAAGGAAATTGAAAGGGAAATCCTAGTATACTATTGGTGATACACCTGTATTTCTAGTTTATCCATTAAAATTGAGATTCTAAACAACTGATTAGAAAATAAAATAATGAATCTAAAAATCCAATTTAATCTTATGCTTCAGTATTTGATGAAGAGGTTTTATCAGTTAATATAAGCTTGAGGGAAATGGTGAAATAGGCCCAATTCAAGGCACTAACTAGCCAATGTTTATACATTGTCAGCTTAAACAAATGCCATGAAACACTAAACATGACCTAAATAATATCATACCACTAGCTAGGTGACATCAGGACTTGACAAGGGAGATATTTCTACCACATACACAAATCAAACTAATATTAACACACTATACCAGAGTAATGGAAATCTGATACAATCTTTTATTTCTCTGAAAATGTTACAAAACTCAAATTTTGGTAGAGTCTGGTCTTGCCAAAAGAGTGATCCCCAAAAAAATATGGATAAAAATCCTAAATATATAAAAAATAAAATCAATATCAAATATTGGAGTTTATAAAATAAGAAAAGATTAATTGGATGTGAACTCTAGTAAATTTTGAGTTCAAATTAATTATAATATTCTTTAAATATCTCCTTCCTTCTCTATCTTGCAAAAAACCTTATTTTTAGAATTAGAAATGTGGTGGGCCCATTTGGATTTCAGAGTGATTCATCATGAATGAAAATATGCTCCATTCCTCAATAATAAATTCATTTTAGAATATTAAACAAAGTCTTCAATTCTTCAAGTCTTAAAAAAATTGTATGGCCTTTACTTTTGGCATAAAATTGGAGGTGGTGGGCCCATGTTGACTTGTCAACATTACTTGCATGAAAATAAAGCCTTAAATTGGAATATAAATCCATAATTAAAGTTATTTTAATTTCTCTAATGTCCTTATCTTTCATGAAAAGTATGGGAGATGCTTGAAACTAGTCAACTGAAGAAAAGTGGACTCAAAGACTAGTCAACTGCCACTTGAACTCAACTTGCATGAAGTGTCACTTATATATTTAGTTAATAATTATATTTACACATAAAAATTATATGTTTCACGTGGTAAACTCCATTTTAACTCTAAGATAAATATTTCAATTCCAAACTTCATTTCTTTGATTGATAAGATGGCCTATTAAGCTAACTTATGTCACTTAGAAGCTTCCTAGAATCTTTAAAACAATAAGAGATGGTTATTTATTAATTTTTAAATATTTTAAAAAATGACTATATAAATTCAAAACTCACACAAGGGTTATAAACAAACAAAATCTTGAATTTTGAACTTGGAGGCTTCATCTTGCTCAAGCTTGCTTTCTTTTTTATTGTGTTTTGAGAGGCTTAGGTTTGTATAAAAATAGAAAGCTTATCCACTTTTCAAATAGAATTGAAATTTTAATTGATTATTAATAAATAAATTATTATTATACAAACCAAATTTTGATTCAAAACTCTATTTGTAGATTCTAGAAACCTCAAATTTCCTCAAAAAATGCCCCTCTTGCATGGAATATGTGCATACTTGAATGTATTTTTGCATATTATTGGAGTTGATTTCATGGTTTATGGATGTTTTCTAGATAAAATTAATCTTAAATTATTTAAATGGTCCATTTATACCTGTTTTTCGTTTAAAAATGTTTAAAAATGCAAAATGTCCTTAAACCATGCTAAAATTAGGCCCTTTTGGAAGCTAGAAATGACCAAGATTTACCAAATAATAGATATTTTTGGAAACTTTATTTCAGAAATATGATTGAAAAAATAAACATATGTATTAAATTATGAAAATTTTCCAAAAATTTAATCTTGAAAAAAAACCTTTTTCTCTCTCCAACCCTACACTTTTTTTGAAAGCATGCCAATTTGTAGATTTCATAGGGTGTTTTTTATTTCTCTGTTAGACCATTAAATGAATGAATAATATTTTAAGGATGAAATTGGGATATTTATTAATTAAACCATATTATGTAATAACTTTAAATTTATTAAACCTTTCTCAAATGAGGAGAAATTGAGAAAAATTTGTTGCCTTTCTAGGTTGTAATGCTACAAAAATTAACCTATCTTAAACCTGATGGTACATGATCATGGGAAAAAAAAAAAAAAACAACACATAATCCATGATAAATAAATTTTATTCTAGTTTTTACACCCAAAAATTTACATCATTACCCTTCTCCATCTGATTGTACCATCATCAAACCTGTAAGTGGGTAACTATATGCAAACTAGGAGGAGTGCCTATATGAAATGGTTTTGGCCATTTTATGCATATAAACATCATGAAAATTATTATAAGGATTTTTCATGACCTTTTATTTATTTTACCTACCTCTAACGTAAAAAATCGTTATTGATCCGTACTTCTCTTCTTGAAAGTGTAGAAAATAGCTTATTTTTGGCTTTTTTAAAATGAATTCAAGCTTAAAATGACAATATGATGCATGATATGGATTTAAAAGAATATATTTCATGTTAATATATCAAATTTGGACTTTTACATGCTTTGGAGAATTAATTTTGGCAGATGTGGGTCTAAAACAAGCCTTTTTTGGCTTAAAAATGCATTAAATTACCTTTTTAAGCCATGAAACTTTAGGATAAGGCTAATGCTATATTTTTAAAATATAAATATAGGTATTTGGAACAAGTTAATGAAATTTTAAGATAAATTTTACATTTTAAATACTAATAAATGAATTTTTAGACTATAAATATTTATTTGATTAGCTTGCAGAGGCTATTGACAGTTTCTAAAAATTTTGAATTATAGGGGTTGGAATTTGGCCTTGATAGGATAAATAACCAACATTTTTGGTGAATCACAAGGGTTGATCAGCATGTTAGTCAAAATAACTCATTATTTTTCATATGGGAATGGAAATTAGACTCTTTTAGGATTTTTAATACCTTTTATGTCTAACACAATAAGACTGAAGGGAGACACAACTAATCTAAAAAGCAAAGATAACTAAACTATAGAAAAATAGGAAAATAATGAAATGGAAGTAGATTTAAACTTTTGCTACTCACTTATTAACATAAATAAAACATATAATAACTAACCTAAAGTAAGATTATTTCATCCAAGATTAAATGGAAATTTATTTGATGCACTATGGATCCTTGAAATGTATTTGTCTTCTCTTAATGGCATATTATTGTAGATAGAAGAATTTATATGTTCTTGTCTTCTAGATGATGTAGATGGTGTTTCAATCTCTATTCTCAGGTGCATGGATTGAAAATATAGATCCAAGACCCAATAATATTCCTCCCCTATCCTTTTTTGTTGCCTCAAGAATGTTATCTCTACCTCATTCGTAGGTTGGTCATGATTTATCTCATTCTCATCCAATATTGAATTGTCAAATCAACTGGTATGATTAGATTGGCATCTTCATTATGATCCATTTTAAGTAGTGGATCATTGAGATATTTAATCTCTTTGTATGTATTTAAAATGGCTATAATATTTCATTAATTGCTTCTTGATGAACAACTATAACAATATTGTTTACAAAACATTCATCAATCTCCACTTGGGGTAGAGATGGACTATCAAAATTTGTACAAAAACTCTTCAAATCATCCCAAAATGCCTCTTCATCATGATAAATTAAAATAATATGAAATTCATTAGTATTCTTACCATTTAAAACATGTTGATCACATATTTCTACCTTTTGGATAGATTAATATGAGATTTATTGATCTGATGCACTTGATCCATCTTCATCTTCTATAGGGAATGGCATCTCATCCATCCAGTCAAGCTCTAGCTCATCTTGATTTTGGATATATAAAATAATATTGTCTTCTTGAAGCTTTAAAACATTGGTATAATATTTATATGAAGTATAAACCTATTTTTCTATCTCATCATCAAAATCTTTCATCTTATGATCTTCAATTTCATTCAAGAAATCATGGTATAGCTTTTGTCAATGATCATCTTCTTATCGATCACTCGAGTCACTATTATTTATATCTCCTTGGATGAATCTTATATGTTTTCCTCAAAAAGGATATGTTATTTCTCCAAGAGTGGCATGGTATACCCTTGGAAACACTCCAAGAGATGAGATAGATCCAATGGTTATGCCATAGATGTTTGATTTTTCTCTTGAGACTACTAAACCTAAACAATTGTCACCTCCTATTTTTGCATATTTCATTTAATGAATTTCCATGAAGGAAAGGCTTTGGGACCTTGAGTAGGGAGGTGTGAGGTTTGAATGCCAACAATGACTTTAGGGTTGATTTTATCATTTGGGATTAAGCTTGGTTTTTATATTTGATTCCAAGTTGGAAAATTGGGTCTAGGAGACTCAAGAATTGAAAGAATTGCATATTGAGGCATGATTAGGATATTTTATTATTGAGATGGACTTGGAATACATGGATATTGATATGGGGTAGAAATAGGTATTGATATTTGGGACTGAGATTACTTATCTAATGACTCCTACTTGTAGGCTAATATCTCCTCAATAATCATTTGGCTTACCCTCTTCATTTCCTCCAACTCATCATGAAAATTTAGAGTTTTTAAAGGGTGGTTGATTTTGGAGTGGGTATGGATCATTTTTATGAGGATGATATTCATATGGATCATAAGTATCATACTACTATGGTATATAAGGTTGTTAATACTAAGAAGAATGACCATAATCTGCTCTATAAGCTACCATAGCCTATAAGAAGATACATGAAAATAACTAAATTTATGAACAAGAATATGCCTTTTACCTTGATATTTAGACCAAAGGAGTATTGAAATTAGATTTAAATATGAAATTGGTGAAAAATTATATTCCAATAGCTAAACTTGGGTCCCATTGGATGTGCCAAATATATTAGTGATCTAGATAACACCTTATTTGAAGGCTTGGTAGTTTTGGATCTAAAACCTTAACACCTAGACTAACATCAAAAATATCTGAGTTGTGGGACACCTAAACTCATATCAAACTTCTATATTTTTTTGAGGTTATCTCCTCTGATGTATCACTTTACACTACTTACTAAACTACTAAATGTTGGGATGAAAAGGGAGATAAGGAAATTGAAATGGAAATCCTACTCTACTATTGGTGATACACCTATGTTTCTAGTTCATCCACTAAAATTAAGATTTTAAAACATTTATTAGATAATAAAATATTGAATCTGTAATCATAATTTAATCCTATGCATTGGTATTTAATGAAGATGTTTTATCAGTTAATATAATCTTGAGGGAAATGGTTACATAGACTTGATTCAAGGCACTAACCAACCAATTTTTATCCATTATCAAATTTTAAAAATGACATTAAACACTAAACATGACTTGAATAATATCATACCAATAGCTAGGTGACATCAATAATTGACAATGGGGATATTTATTCCACATGCAAATCAAATTTATATTAACCCACTATACCAAAGTAATGAAAATATGAAATAATCTTTTATTTATCTGAAAATCTTACAAAACTCAAACTTCGATAGAGTCTGGTCTTGCCAAAAGAGGGTTCCCCCAAAAAATATGGATAAAAGGCCTAAATATATAGAAAATACAAGAAACATCCAATATTTTATTTGAAAAAATAAGAGGATATTAAATAGATGTGAACTCTAGTCAATTTTTGAGTTCAAATTAATTATAATATTATTTAAATATCTCCTTCCTTCTTTATCTTGCAAGAAACCTTATTTTTGGAATTATAAAAGTGGTGGGACAATATTGATGTCAAATAAAGTCATCATGCATGAAAATCCATTCCATTCCTAAATAATTTTTTTATTTTATAATATTAAACAAAGTCTTCAATTCTTCAAGTCTTCAAAAAATTGCATGACCTTTACTTTTGGCATAGAATTGGAGGTGGTGGGCCCATGCTGACTTTCAAACCTTTTTTAATGAAAATAATTAAATAATTGATAACATAAATCCATGTTCAAATTGATTTTATGTTATTTAATATCCTTATCTTGCATGAAAATCATGAGAGATGCATGAGACTAGTTAAACTAGTCAACTGAAGAGATGTGGACTCAAAGACTAGTCAACTTCCACTTGAACTCAAATTGCATTAAGTGTCACCTATATATTGATTTAATTAATAATATTTACACATAAAAATCATATATGTAACGTGGTAAACTCCATTTTAACTCTAAGATAAAAATTTCAACTCTAAACTTCCTTTATTTGATTGATAAGATGGCATATTAAGCCAACTTCTGTCACTTAGAAGCTTCTTGGAATCTTAAAAATAATAATATATGGATATTTATTGTTTTCAAATCTTTAAAAATACCATTATATACCTTAAAAAATCACACAATGGTTAGAAATAACCAAAATATTGAATTTTGTTCTTGGAGGCTTCATCTCGCTCAAACTTGCTTTCTTCTTGACTGTGTTTTGAGAGGCTTAGGTCTATGTAAAAATATAAAGAACCCATAATTTTACAATGTAATTTAAAATTTTACTGATGATTAATCAACTCATTATGATTATACTCACCAAATTTTGAGTCAAAACTCCATTTGTAGATGCTAGAAACCTCAACTTTCCTAAAAAATGCCCCTTTTGCATGGAATTTGTGCATACTTGAAAGTATTTTTGCATATTTTTGTAGTTTATTTAATTTTTACATATTTTTTCCAGATAAAAATTAATATTAAATTATTTAAATGGTCTATTTTAACCCAATTTTCCATAATAATCCTTTAAAAATGCAAAATTTTGTTAAACCATGCTAAAACTAGGCCCTTTTGGAAGCTTGGAAGGACAAAGATTTGCCAAATAATGGATATTTTTGGAAATTTTATTTGATAAAACTGATTTAAAACATGAAAAAATGTATTAAATGATGAAAAATATCCAAAAATGTAATCTTTAAAAAATCCTTTTTCTCTCTCCAACTGTACACTTTTCTTGAAAGCAAGCCAATTTATAGATTTGATAGGCTATTTTTTCTTGCTCTATTAAACAATTAAATACATGAATAATATAATAATTATTAAGTTAATATATATATATATATATATATATATATATATATATATATATATATATATATATATATTATGTCCCAAATATTTTTTAACAACTTTAAATTTCATGAAACCCTTCCCATGTGAGGAGAAATTGAGAAAAACCCATTGCCTTTTTGGTTGTAATGCTACAAAAGGTAGCCTATATTAAAAATGATCATATATGATCATGGAAAATCTAATTAAAAAACACCTGATCCATGAGGAATTCCTCTGAGTCTAGTTTTTTCACCCAAAAATTCAAACTTGTACCTTTCTTCATTTGATTGTACCATCATCAAAGTTTTAAGTAGGTCACTATGTGCAAACTAGGAGTAGTGCTTGCGTGAAATGGTTTTGTCCATTTTATTAATCCAAACACAATTAAATATATGTTGAATCTTTTTCATGACATTTTATATATTTTTTTTTCCTTTTATGTAAAAAATCCTTACTGATACATACTTCTCTTCTTGAAAGTGAAGGAAATAACTCATTTTTGGCTTTTTAAAAACAAAATCAAGCTTAAAATGCAAATATAATTCATTATATGGATTAAAAATAAGATATTTTATGTTAATATATCAAATTTGGAGTTTTCACACTCTTGAAGATTAATTTTGGCACATGTGGGTCCAAAATAAGCCTTTTTTTGCCTAAAAAATGCAATAAATTACCTTTTAAGCCATGAAACTTTAGGATAAGGATAAATTTATATTTTTTAATATAAATAAAGTTATTTTTTAATAATTTAGTGACTTTAAATATAAATTTGACAATTTAAATACCAAAAAATGTTTTTTTAGACTAAAAATATCGATTTGATTAGCTTGCAAAGGCTATTGACAGTATTTTAAAAAAATTGAATGCAGGGGTTGGAATCTGGCCTTGATAGGAAAAATTACCAATATAACCACATCATAAAAATAATAACTTGAGGAGGAACTTAATCTTCATCCACTAGCCAAAAAATATCAAAAATAATCTACTCTCCTAGTTTAAGATACCATATAAATTAACATTGGTATAGAGGAAAATCCAAATATACTCAAGCTTGATGCATCTTTAACTCAAGAACAACAAGAGACTTTCATTATTTTTCTTAAATAATTTTTCTAACTTATTTTCATGATATTATGTAGACATGTCAAGGCTTGATAATTCACTCATTTTGAATCTTGTGGTTCATTTAGATGAAAAACCTATAAAGTAGAAACTTAGAAAAATGTGTTCCAAAGTTTCATTCTTAGTGAATGAATAATTAGAAAAAAATAGAATTTGGATTCATCCATCCCTTAAATTAGTCATACTGGATATCTTATATTATTCCAATATCAAAGAAACCAACTAGAATCAAGGTATGTACAAAATTCAAGGATATAAACAAGGCATGTCCCAAATATTATTTTCCATTACCAAACATAGACATGACTTTTGACCCTCTACCATTGGTCACGAGGTGTTATCTTTAATGGATTGTTTTTTGGGTTATAAACAAATCAAAATAACTCTTGATGACCAACACAAGACAATATCTACAACACCTTGGGGCATTTTTTACTATCAAGTAATTCCATTTGGTCTCAAAAACACTAGAGACACATACCAAAGAACAATTCCAATTATATTTCATGATATGCTTCATGACATCATGGATTATTTTGTTGATTATATTCTTGATGAATCTAAATCTATATCAGAGCATCTTTAATAATTAAAATAATATTTGATAGAATGAGAAATCACAAGCTTTGATTGAACCCAAAAAAGTGTGTCTTTAAGGTGACATTGGGAAAGTTTTTTGGGATTCATAGTTTCATGATGTGGCATAGAGGCTGATCCTTTCAAATTTTGAACTACCATTAATATTCCTCCACCTAAAAATCTCAAGTAACTCAATAGTTTTCAAGTAAAAATTCAATAAATGTGAAGGTTGATATCATGGCTTGTAGATATTTATCATCCATTAACTTTTTCCATTAAGAAAGACACTTTATTCATTTGAAATGAATATTTTAATAGGGCATTTGAAAATCTTAAATAATATATTTCCAATCCACTAGTTTTAATTCCACCTACTAGATGCATTGTGTCCTTTTGTATATATTTGCTAGGTAGTATGTATTGGGGAAATTTTTGGAAATCACTATGATAATAGATCAGTAATTAGCATTATATTACCTAATAAAAAACTTGGTGTCATATAAGCTTAATTACTCTCCCACATAAAAATCATGTCTCATAGTTATTTTTACTTCCCAAAAGCTTCACCACTACATGATCAATAATCTAACTAAAGTCATTGCCAAAATTGACCCTCTTAAATATATCTTATAAAAAATATCTTTGAAAAGAATAATGGATAAGTGTATCATGATTCTTAGTGAGTTTGATCTTGAGTATGTAATTGAAAAATCAATCAAGGGACATGTAAAAGGTAGATGCATTAACAAAGGCCCCTCTAGAATATCAAACACCTCTCATCACATATTTCCCAAATGAAGTAATTATGTAAATCAATGAATCCCTCATCTAGAAATTATATTTTGATGGTAATTTTATTTATTATGGATTAGGGGTAGGTATTTTACTAGTTACACTAAATGGAGATTATATTCCTAAAGAATTTGGGATTAAATTTCCTTATACAAATAATATAATAGATTATGAATCCCTCATATATGGTCTTAAAGTTGTAATACAATGGGGTATCTAAGATATTATTATCTTTGGTGATTTAAAATTCATCATGAATCAAGTCACCAATAAATTTTAAGTTCATAGTGACAAATTAATCCCATACAAAAGGACCATGTATATCCTCAAGTTGTGCTTTACATCTATAAAATTTGAAAAAGTTTCAATTTTTAATAACAAAGTAGTTGAATCCATGGAAACTATTGGTTCATTACTTGATCTCAAAATTAAGCATAAAAAATTTAATATAGAGTATTTGATGATACCAACATATGATACACCAGATTTTGAGATGGGTTATGAGGTGGTTTGTCCCACTTCTCCTTGGCACACTAAATTTATGAATATCTCTATAATAACACCCTTCCATCTATATTAACTCATAACCAATGCAAATCATTTATCTAACAATCATTCTATTATAATATCCTTGGTCAAACCTTATATCAAATACTTTATGATGGAACCTTATTATATAACCCTATTATAGTGTTTAAATTTTAAAGAGTCAACCTTAGCCATTAAACAACTTCATGTTGAATGTTTTGGTGCTCTTTCTAGTGGTATAGTCATTTATAATAAAATCTCGTGTGTGGGTTACTACTGGCCTATAATGAAATATAATTCTTGTGCTTATGTTAAAAAATGTGTACCTTTCCAAAAGCATAGTGATCTTATAAATAGTATTTTGAAAACATTACAACCCTTCACTACACTTTCACCATTTTCCACATAGGGATTAGACCTCACTACAAAAATCAATCCCAATTCTTTAGATGGACATAAGCATATTATTACCACCACTGAATACTTTACCAAATGTGTTGAGGCTATGCCCCTAACATATGTCACCAGAAAACAGATATATAAGTTTATCTTAAACCATATTATCTACCATTTTGTAATTTCATCTGCTATCATATCTGATAATAGAAAATCATTCTATAACAAATATTTCAAGGCCCTTTCAAATACTTACATATCAGACAAAAGTCATCCATCATTACTACTAGAAATGTAATGACCAAGAGGAGGTGATGAATAAAAATATCCTTAAAATACTTAAATGTGTTTTCAATATAGTTGGTCATGATTGACATACATAACTTTATGTTTCATTATGGGCATAACAAAATAACATCAACACACCCATGGGGGTAATCCCATCCTCTTTTGTTTATGATAGTAAGTCAATTTTACCTATTGAATTCAAGATCCTATCCTTACACATATCCTTACAAAATATTATTTATGATGAATCTTACCATATTTCATGCCTAAGAGAACTTCACCTCCTTGATCATAAACACCTCGACACCTTAAATCATTTACAAATCTACCAAAACCACCTTCATTTCAGATATAATAATTGAATTAAAGATAATCAATTTGAAATCAATGATATTTTTCTCAAATAAAACCAATAAAATACCAATGTAGAAAAGGATAATAAAAGAAAATTCAAACCAAGTTGGTTGGGTCCATACGTAATCATTTCTAAATATTGATATGGATCTTAAAAGTTAGATATTAAAGATGAAGAGTAGCTTGATGAGCCCATGAACATCATGCACCTTAAATTATTCAATGCCCAAGTCATTCTAGTTCTATTATACATATCTTAAGTGTTAAAAATATTGAAAAAAGAAAAAGAAAAAGAGAGAAAAATAGTACATCCAAAAGTGAAAAGTAGTTTACTAGTACTTTGGTAAAGTACCATGTTGAAAACTAGTCTCTAGCACCATGTGTAATCCATTTTCTATATACACCTAGTTATCTATGGATATCATATCTCATTTTTCACTTATATATTTCCATTTACTCACTTATTCTACCATCCATTACATGACATGTTGGCTTAGGGATTTTCCTTTGCACTTATGTAACCATGTTCTTGCTTATGCTTAGAGGAATATCATGTATATGACCATTATTATCACTTCCATACCCATTTCTCAACACACATTTATCTATACATCCTAAAACACAACACTTAAACTATTCAAAATTATGTCATACACATATCTTCCAAAAAACATCATCATTCACTTACTTGCTCATATTCTTGGGAGGGAAAAAACTCAATTATTCATCTATAATTTATGCCACATCGTCACTTTTTCATCCATTCATGAACTAGAGAGCTACATCTATCATGATATGCCCAACTAAATTTTGTATAAGATGGATTATGTAGTTAATGCTTAGAACATGATGTCTCTAGGGTTATCTCACCATCTCAAGAATGATTTCAGTTTTCCACATCGCCATCTAGAACCATATAGTGTTCTTAAGACTTGTAAAAAATCGATGTTGTCATGGATATTGATTACCAAATGTTTTAACCCTAACTTAGGAATTTCACAAATTCATTTTCTTAGTTTAAATATTGTTTACTTCTTTTGATTTTGTACGCAATCAAAAATGAAGCAGATCTATAAAACAATCATATCTTGGAGAAGATAAATACTAATTACACTTCTGATTGGGGATACATTAGATAATAGGGGTCATGACCAAGATGGATCTGCCATACCTAGCCAAGGCATCTTGTACCACAATAATAACACTAGGGAGGGTTTTAAATTCTCTAGTCAAGAAAAACTACACAATAACCCTAACTAGGTCCTATGTTTTCATATTCACTAAACTAATAATAAGTAAATTAAAAGTCTAATCTAGTGCTCACCAAAGCTTTTGAAATAAAGTGGGGGTAGTTGTTGATGTATATCTGTGTCAAGGCTATAATATGGATAATAAAATAATATTTATTAGTTTAAATTATAGGTATTAGAATACCTTAATGTTTAATTTAGTTTTTCTAGAATGATTATGTGGTCCCCATCTTTATTATATAAGTATACCCTTTTATAGGGACATTAGAAGATCAATAGTGACACGATCTATCTAAAATTTCTTTGTGTTGTTATGATATAAAATTACATTATACTTTACCAGTTTATTCCAAAACTCTAAGAAAGCAAGTGAATATTTACAGTGAGCATTAATCTAGAATGATTCATGTTTAAAAAGTTTAAAAGGAGGTAGGGTAGAGTATAAAATAAAGTTTTCTTTACTAAAAAAAAATCAATAAATTTCCTTTAGTTATTTCTGATAATAATATAAATAAAAATAAGATTCATGAGATTCTAGTACTAAACTCAAAATACCACAAATGTAGTGGCGATTCTAGATTAAATATAATGCATATATATAAAAAGTATGCTTCTAAATAGCTACCTACAACAAAAAATCTTTGATCACACTCATTTGTAAAATATAAGGATAATATAACATATGTAAAAAAAATTGTTAGCATAGTTAAAATCACAAACTAATAAGATGTATTCAAAACACTATTATTAGACTTAACCTTTAGAAAAATGAAATCACTTATCATTAATAAAGCTTGAGAAATCATAAAATGATGAAAATGATGAAACAATGACCACATTATATGAATTCTTCTCTCTATTTGCATTATTTTCATAAAATTATGTTTTGTAATATAATTGAGGGGGAAAACCCCTATATATAGGCCCTTTTCATGCTTAAGATAATTAAAAAGAACTATATATATGCCATTTTTTAATGGAAGAAGTCCCTCATGTCCTAAAATTAAATAATATTCCCTATTCAAAATAAGTGAATCTTTTACAAGACATTGAGGGGAATTATGACATGACATTCATTAAGAGAAATCCTAACAAATAGCTATCTATCTCTCGAGGTACTAGGCTAGGATCCTACTAGTGTGGTAGATGATGAATATATTGGTGTATAATGAGATGAAAGTAAACTCATAAAATCTAAATAAGGTGTATTTCATAGTGTGGTCATAGAAGAATAAATTAAAATAGGGTTCGAGGAGGAATAAGCTCCTACAATGACCATCTATGGATTGCTACCTATTTGTTTCTTAGATTCTATCTACCCTCTCCATGATTTGGAGAATCTCTTATAAAATATGTTAATTAACTTGAAGTAAATAATAGGATCCTTTATTAATTTTATTTTAAGACCTTCCACTACATCATGATTGCTTAAGAGAGGTCCTATAGCCTCATTGATTGCCACAACCTTTTCTATTCTCTGACTGGTAGATGCTACCAATGTATCATCTCCTACTCAAGGTCACTCCTTTAGCCATCAATTATTTCCTCAAATTGACAATAATTTTTTTTAACTAGGATCAAAAAGTATCATTACTAATAATGGAACCATCCTTGTTATCAAGGTGCATGATCTCAACCTCTTTAAGTAGGGTTATGACTATGTCACCTTGATGGGTGAGAGACTAGCCCAGATATATCATTTCATCAATCTAATACTTCATAGATTTATTTCTTCTAATTATATAAGATTGATAAATGCTCAAATACTCTAATGTGATCAAGTTTAGGTCTTTAAACATTTTCATTATAATCAACTTGACTAAGTTGATTAGTTTATTGTCAAACACCCCATATGCACCTTCTACCTTTAGGATTTTGTAGTAGACCTCATTCCCTTTTAATTTATACTAGGCCAAGGTATTTAATTTATCAAAAATTTCCTTCACATCCCATTCCTCTTTAGTTATAGTTTCCTCTAGCATTGTAGATTTGTGATGCTATTCTATATCAGTTGCTCTCTGCTACATTCCATTTTCTAATTTTACAACTACATTACCATATACCTTTAAAGCTAAGAGGGGGTCCTCTTCATACTATTTATGTTGGCCAAGTCTAGCTCTCTTCTTTTTAGTCATCTCAAAAAGGGTCTGTTTCAACTCATACACAATGTTTTGGTCTAGATTGGTGACCTTTATCTTGGTTATTCTATTCATTGGCATAGACTTATTATCAAATTATAGTGGAACCTATGGAGGTTCCACTATGACCAAATCTTGATTGTCTATTATAACCAACTACATTTGTTTTATCCAAGATTTATCTAAAGAAACAATTAGAGGCTACATAGATTATGGTAATTAATGAGCTGATGTAAATCCCTAGAAGGTAGATGCCTAGGAGGAAAATATGGAAGTGACTAAGACAAATACAAAACTAAATAATGAAGTGGGAAGTGTCATTACCGAAGATGAAGAAGAACTAGTGTTATCTAAAGCACTAGTTTGGAATAAAGGAACTTGGGGTATGATAATAGAGGGAATTTTATTTGGAAGTTGAATACCTAGCCTAGTATAGGCCCAAACATAATTTGAGGAAAATTAATCATCACTGAGACCTTAGAAGCGGATGATATAATAAAAATATTAGTAATGAGAAATGGTCTAGTCACCGGTCTGATTACAAGTCTAGTGAGGGGCATGTAGGGTAAGAGGTTCATATGGTTTGGGGTTTAAGGCTCATATAATATGTGCAAAGTTTGGATACTTAGAAATGAAGGAGGAAAATAAACACTCTAGGTCATACCTAGTTCCTCCTTGATAGAAAGTAAGGGAGGCAACTCTATTACTGAAGTTATTAGTGTTGTAATACATGGTGTCACTACCTATATTGAAGAAAAATTTTGTTCTTAGGGTGGGGTGTTGGATGTTGTTCCATAAATATAATCCTTCTTAGTATTTTTCATAGTATTGGATACTCCCTTCTCCAAATTAGGGGACAATTCTTGAAGGATCCTATGACTGAGATAAGGGTTCATTGGCCTTACCTCCTTAACAATAGTAACATGAGTTGTGGATGTATATGCTCATGTTTGAGCATCTTTAGGTTCAAAAACCTCATAAAAACCTACATCTTCCAACCTCCACTTAACCAATGAGATATTTGTATCCTTCAATCTTTACTTCACCTTTATGTCATTAGTTGTATTGACATAGAACATGTCTTCATCTTTAGGATCATGATGTTAGGTGATGCTTAGGGCTACCTTGTGTTGGATGCAGTGGTTGAATGTTATGTGTTAAGGGTCCCATTCCCTATTAGTATCTCTTTACTAGTCAACATTGGGTCTTTGCTTAGTATCAAAAATTATATAGTTCCACTTCTCAATTCTAAAATAGCTAATGTTGGATAGCTAAGGTGAACCAATCCTTTCTTCTTATTATTTCACAATCCATCTACCCCTAGGAATAAGTTTAAGATAATATATTATTCATCTATCTTGTTTGGTAATATGGTAGGTAACCTAAATATTTTTGTCTTAATTCTAATGATCCTTATCATTGTGTAATTTAGATAGTACTATTAGGCTCCTAAGGTGCTTACTGTTGTTCTAATTTCTTCTAATAACCTAGGCATATGTATATTATGGATGACCCTATACACTATTGGTTATGATTGCTTCAATATGACCCTCATTTACTATTTGTATTTATATACTCTTACCTTTCAAAAATAATGAGGCATGATTCACTTTAGATTGTGATCCCAAATGGTGAATTGAGGGAACTTTTGGGTAGCACAAATAACATCTACCAGGTAAGACATCATATAAAAATGATCCCCTTAGTTGTTTATGACATTCCTAATATATGATTCCAAATTTTAGGATATTATTTATCTTAGAGGGGGATTCATCATCTATTGTCATTGATATAATTGGAACCCATTTCTTATATATGAGGCATGTGTCTTTATCTCTAGGCAGCTAGTTCATCATAACAATTCCAATTATTACCCCCTTATTGAATTAGGTGATGGGGATATATATGATTTTGTATTTTCATATAAACATTAGCTCATTCTCTACCTAGTCCCTCAAAACATCTCTGATGTCATGGTTTCAAAGTGATTGGCGCACTATCTCTTGGTTGTAAAAAATCTTTAGTTTGGGTAGATGATAATAATATTAAGAGGCTATACCAAATATAAAATCAATGTCATGACCCAAATTAAAATATTTTATCATGTTATTACCACACCTATATTGAAGAAACATTTGGCATACTAAGTCTACATAGGGGAGTGCCTCTGGGTTAGATGCATCCTTGTATAACCCTATAGATTTGAGTGTTAGGATGTCCAATCTATTTTATGTATCATTAGAGCCTTCATCCTCATCATTATATCTATAAAAAAATTCTTTATACATGGTAGGATAAATTTTTATAATGCTTTTCTTTAGTGACCAATGCAACAAAGTTAAAACTGGTGTCCCAAAAGATGATTTTTATATATAGGAATAAAAGAATGGAGCTTATTCCTACTTGATGGTTTTGGATGTTTCATCTTTGATGATTATTTAAATTTTCTTAATGATGAGATTATGGATTGATATAATGGTTAATAAGTGTATAGAAGTCCTTAGAAACAATCATATAAAACTTCAGAGTTCTTAGAAGATGACAATTGATAGTAAATGTAATGCCTTGAGACAACAAGCTTTAAACTCTAAATTTTATAATTTGATTTAAAATACATGAGTCATAAGTGGCAAGTATATTTAACTCACTTTGATTTTAAGCCCAGTTTGATATTCATTTTTGTTATAGCAACTTCAAAAATCCACTTTAAGGAATCATCCTATCACTACCCTCACCTTGTTCACATGGCCTATTATTATAGGCTTGACATTTCAATGAAGTGACCCAGCTTTACAAATTTTGAAATGATCCCCATGAGCACTTAATTTATACATAGAACTGGCATTTTGTGAGCATCTATGCACCACCTAGTTGTTTTACTTGACACATACTCAACACTTGGTGTTATTTCATGAACTTTAGTCTTCTATTTATAATATTAGACTATCCAAGTAGATTAAGTGATATTATAACAAGCCTCATATTTTGATTGGATTTATATTCTTTTTATGTTTCATGGATTTACCCCTTTTATTTTTGGGCTGATGTGGCTTTAGGACCTATACTAGCTTTCCAAGTGGAAAAATCTCATTGTCTTACAATATCATGGAGTTTTGTTATGTGAAACTTTCAATGAACCTAAACACTATTGTATACACATAATATTTTCAAAATTTTATCACTTACTGACACTTTTTATCTTGTAGAAACCCATTGGGTCTCAGTCTCTCTAAGTGCATGCCTTAAGGGGTGCACTAGGAAAGGGGTGGATAGACCATTGCTGCTTCGTAATATTGTTATCCATTTTTACACTTACCATCTACACACTTGCATCTAAAAACCATTTATATTAATATTATTCTTGTCATTTGTATCCATTCAAACCATTTATCACATATTTATCCTCATGTTCTTTGTCTTATTCCCCTTTTAATAATTGGTTATACTAGATCAACTGGGTTGACCCAATACAATTTTTAGCCTCTGATCACTATATAGGGTCAAATGGGTAGACTTTGTACTATTTTGGGTTATTTCTCACTTTGGATATTTTTATCCCTTTGGATGATATAGCTTGAGACCTAGTGAATTATCTCTCGAAAGCATATGTGGTCGACTATGTTGACCCTGTATAGTTGAAATATTCAGAAGGATTTATGTTAAGATTCAACTATATATACAAGTTCATTTCCAACCATTTGAATATAAATAAGTGAATAATAATAAGTTTGAATAAACATATGCTTATTTATCATTCTACTTGAGGAATAAAGCTTAAGGTTCCGTACTTTCTTTGGAGATATAGATCTTTTCTTATGGAAAAGTATTTTGGATGCATAGATAGGTTGTGTAGCCTAGAGCTGATTTGTCTTTGTTATCCTTATATACCATAACAATCTCTTGTAAATAACCTTGGCCAAGGGAGACATTAAGGCTTGATGGGCTTATATTCAAATCAAAGTATTCCTAACTTTATTTCTCCTTTGTAAGAGTATATAGATAATGTAGTTGTGTTTCTCTTCCATACATTGGGATTCTATATACATTGGCATGAGTATATCTCTTCTATATATTTTTAGTTAATTTTTTTAATTTCTAACCCCAAATTTATTCTAGAAGCTATGATGAACACTACATTAGATCTACTTTATTGTTATTAGAATAAATGAAATATCAAATCCTAGAGCCCCTTTAGGGTTATTATATGATTATTTTAGTTTGGAGGCTTTGGAACCCTCCATAACATAGTGTATTATGATAAGTGATCCCATAATCAGGTCTAGTAGATCCCCATCTTGGTCATCCTCCCACTTAACAAATGTATTCCCAAATTGGAAGTGTAGGTATGACCAATCTTCTTCGATCTAGGATTGATTTATAGACACAATGCATTTTTGATTGCATATATTTTGGTAAACCCAATGTGAAATAACCATTGTATGATTTTTTAAATTATTTCATTATTTTCATCATATATTTTCCATATTGAGTCAATTTTATTGACCTATATCTAATTTTTGTACATAATTTTTTAGGTACATGCTACTTGATTGATCCAATCGACCTAGTATAGGTTTTTACTTTTCTAGATCTCTAATCTAGACTACTAGATCATCCCAATCAACCTATTATAATTTCTAAAATTTAAAATATCTTATTTAAAATACTAGGTCGACTTAGTCAACCATGTATAGTACAAGCACTCAACAAGTTCCTACAGAGCTTGATCGACCTAGTTGACCTAGTTAGAAAGTTTTTCAAGCATTTCACAAGGTTCTCTAACAACAATTTCCTTATATAAATATTTTATCCACCAAGTTTCCTTCTTATCCTTCTATTTATTTATTTATTTATAGTCTTTCCTTTCATAGTTACCAGTCTTAAAAGCTACCCTTGTATAGATAACTGGATTGTCCCTGTCAGCCTAGTTATGTATTCTATGTGCTATCTAGATAACTAGGTAAACTATGTTGACCCTATTCATTTTTAGACCTTTATTTCATAATACAAGAAATACCTTATCAACCCTATTTTTTATTTTATGCATACATTATTGACTATACCAACATTGTACCTTGTTTTAAAGTTGGAATTAACCTTTATATGATAGTAATTAGCTCACACTTTCACTTCTTGTAGCTTGCATGCTTAGAATAGATCATATAGACTAATTAGGTGGATTTTAAATTAACCATTTAGTTTCACTATTTTATATTTTATGCACACAAAACCAAATCATAGAATCTAAACAAACATTTTAACATTTGACTACCCAAGGATAACATACTTAGATTTCATCACCAAGGGGGAAACTTAATTGATGTTTTGGTCAAGTATAAAGTGTGGTTAATGATATATTCTATCTAATAACCTGACACACTTATCATTGTGGTGTGTGAAATGAGGGGGCAGGCCCCAATACCAAGCATATATCACTACCACTATATATCCATTCTAGCCCAAACTACCTAAAATATCCTTAGATTGATTTCTAGTTCCTTAATTATATCCAACTTCCCATCACATTTAGAAAACATATCCTAATAATCTGATAAATATTTAGGTTGACTATTTAGCTAGTTATTTACTTTCTAAGTTGATTGCTTGTTCTTTTCTCAATTGTATTTTGTACTGCAAAAATGTGCATTAGCTAGTATTGGTGTAACACTTTGTGTTGTGTGCCTCAATTGGATTGGCCAGTGTTAATCCAATTGATTTTTGATTTCCCTTAAGTTCTTACTTTTCAAATTACTTGTTAAAATTATCTTATTTCAATTCATAATCTATTATAGGCTTCCTAATTTTCCTTGTCTATTATACTATGTTGACCTAGTTGACCTTATACATTTTTCAAGCCTCTATTCGCTCTAATAGATCAAACTAGTCAACCCTATGTTATTTGTATACCTTGTTTACTCTTTTTTCAGCCTCTATTCACTATAGTAGATTGACCCAGTTGACCCTGTACCATTTACAAACCCTATTTCTATGTTAAGTTAACCTAGTCAACCCTATACTATTTATATCATTTCTTGTTTCCTTAATTTATCATCTCTCTTTCTTTACCTGACTTTATGCTTGATGACAAGACTAAATTATAGTAAAAAAATGACGAATTTTACTAATCCTTATAGGGTCTTCCACAAATAGAATAGGGCTCCTCTCTTGGATGCTAGTAATGTTCATATTGCCACTCATACAATGAACTATGTGACTCTTATTAATACCTATTCATAGTGTAATACTCTCTTCTCATTAGAAGACCAACCCAAATTAGAGTGTACCCATGAAATTATCTTTTTTATCTTTAAATTTCCTTAACATCAAGGAATATATCTCTCTACCATTTACAATCTTATGATTAGTGTTCAATCTGAAGAGCATCATTCACCTATTCCTACATTATAAACTAGATTTGGGGTACCACTTTATTTTATTCTCATCCCCTTCCTATGATTATGACCCCTTCTCACACCATGAACTCTTATTCTCTAACTTCTCCACCTTCATGCCTAGTATATCCACTAACATGGTAGGTTCTATATCTAATTGTCCTCTCATAAGATCCACTATCATTAATCCTTTCATTAGTACTTAGTTTGATACCCAAGGTAATCATGCTTCTAGTGCTTCTTCCTCTAAACCATTCACTAGTCCATATTTTATTACAGAAGCCAATGTTACCACTAGTGCCTCACAATCTCATAATTCCTCTCAAGACCCTATCAACACTAATAGTGGAACCCAAGCCACTAATATCAATAAGAATACCAATTCTAATGATTCTAACTATGCTAATCAAACACATCAATTATTGGTAAAAATAATCAATCAAATGAGTAATTTTTAATCTCATAACATAAATCAAATGATGAGAATGCAAATCCACCTTCTTCATATCCAATCTCATCCTGAACCAATGGCTTCAGGCACACAACCAAAATTTTCCCCCTCCTCATTTTCAATATTCTTAAGGCAATCTCGTCCCTCAACCTACTTCGATAAATAAAACCATTAAGCATCTCTAGAATGAGCCTCTTACTACTCAAATTATTAACATTGATATAAGAGGTATCACACCTACAATTTATTATAATGGATCAACTGATCCTACCCTTCATATTAAATTATTTGGAAATATCTAT
Source organism: Torreya grandis (assembly GCA_037957365.1). Classification (NCBI taxonomy): domain Eukaryota; kingdom Viridiplantae; phylum Streptophyta; class Pinopsida; order Cupressales; family Taxaceae; genus Torreya; species Torreya grandis. The sequence continues at coordinate 1,135,508 of JARHVA010002741.1, forward strand.
AAGGATTGGGTCAAATTGAACACTTTTTCCACTACAAAACTATTGGCCAAAACCCTCATAGGTAATGGCTTGGATTGGTATTAAAAACTTAAAACTCATTCTATTGCTAGTTTGGAAGATTTAGTGAATTATTTAGTTCAAGAATTCTAAACTAATTATCTTCTTAAAAACACTTTGGCCCACTTCATAAATTTTAATCAACTCAAAAATGAAACTTCTTAAGCCTTTATTAAAAGGTGGAGAATTTGTCAAATAAGTGTGAACATAACATGGCTAATGACAATATTTTCCTTCTCTTTACTAATTTCCTCTTTCCTAGATAATAATATTAGGTCTGCACTCTCTATCCACACATTTTAGAGGAGACTATTAACCAAGATAAATGTCAATATTTCCTTATGCATTAATTCAAGCCATGCCAACCTTCTGTGGGTCCTCATCTATTAAGAAAAAAATCATAATATTACCAATTATGGTGTTACAAATTCTTATGATACCATTTATAATGTTCAAGATGTTATTCCCAACCAATATCCATAATTAGGTCGCCTTTCTCAATAATATACTAACCCTCACCTTTCTTCACATAACAACATTAACATTCATAAACATCTATCTTCAACTGGATTTCTTAAGCATCTACCTAGGCCTCATTTTAGAAAACTTGACCATACTCATCTTATGAAATCATGGTATGATACTAACAAGTTTTGTTAGTTTCAAACTAGTTGTGGTCATTATCATGAGACCTATAGACAACTACATAATTTACTTATGGATTTTCTTCTTCAACCTAATTTTGATAATGTTTCTATCATCTAAAAGTGTCAAGAAGCCTATGAAATTAATTTTAATGATTATAAAACACATGATAAATCTCAAGCCTTAAATCAAGCTAATGCTCATTTTTCTTTCAATAAAAACCCTCTTCCTAATCATCAACCTATTTAAGATAACCAAGACAATCCCACCCCTTCCAATAATAATATAGAAAGTTTTGTTGACCCCACTTCCAAAGAAAATATGGTTAGCATGACTAATATGTGAATGGTGGTGGATTTCATTGATTTGTAACCTATCTACAGTCCTTCATCTCAAATGTATTGTGTTATCCAATATTTTTCCCTAACTCATTTAAATTATTTGGGGAAAGATGGCCTTATAACTTTTGATGATCTCATTTCTGATTTTCCCTTGAATAACACCTCCCATTCTATCTTAACCACCATTATTTCATCTTCCAAAATTAATGACAATTGAGATTATACTAAAATTTCTTCTATCATTTCTCAAAATCAACTTGAACAAACTAATTCATCTTCACAACATCATTTACAACCTTATTCTAAGGCATCTACTTCTTAACAATGAAAATTCTAATGTACTTCAGCTCCTCCTTTCAAGGACCTTTATAACCTTCTTATGGATTATGATGAATTGCATACCACAATAGAGATCACTAATATCCCATCCCAAATTACATTCCTTTAGCTTATTAGCACTTCTCCACATCATGTGGAGGAGATTAGAAGAGAAGTATTTTCCTAGTTTTCATTGACTATTGATGAGACATTAGTAATAATTTTTATCCAACTCCATATATATCTATCCAATATTTTGGACAATGTGTGTGGGGAGATTTATCAGTATTTATGAGTACATGTATGTTTATTTTACATTTACACTTAGATTGGATGTGTGCTCTAATCTTTTATTTTATCTATCTATTATATCATTTAGCACTGTATCAAATTCATATTTTTCTTATAGTAATTTTACCTTTTGTACTATATCTTGCTTATATTGTCATTTATATTTTCATATGATTGTCTTTATTTATCATTGATTTCTCTTTATTTCTTGAGTTTTTATAAAAAATCTCTTCGTGTGTCTTCATGATTTTTTTCTGTCTTATCTCTATTTTTCATGGATAATTGTCACTATGACTTGGTTATAACAACCTTTTTCACTTTCATCATGTTTTCTATTACCATGTGACCAGTTAGAAACAATGTATCTCATTATATTTTCCTTATATTGGTACACTTTGGATTTCCTTATTTCCTTTCCACAAACTAAACATATACATGATTGAGACTTGAGATCACATGGTGGTTCATTGTTAAGCCTAAGTATCTTAGTTCGTCTTTGTCTTTGGTTACATAGTGTGCTTTATCCCTAGCCTAAAGCTCATTTCATGTGTATCACTACATATCTCATGATTGGTAATTCTAAATCCATATGAAGGAGGAATCTTAAAAATCCATAAAAAGTTAAAATCCAAAAAATTTTAAACAAAAAGGTAATGATATAAAAGGCAAAAATACTCTAAAAAGTCAAATCAAACTAAAAGACATGATTCAAAGCACATCTCTTCTAGTCCCAAATCAAAATCCATATTTGGCCTCATGATAGAGTTGAGGTCCTTTAGGGTGTATTAGGATATTATATTAGAAGAGGAGAATAAAAAAAATCTTTTAGTGCTACATACTTTCTCATGCAAGTAACCAATCTTCACAGTAGATCGATAGCTCTGTAAGGGGTCTTAAAGAATGGGTAACCTATCATGGGAAGGTAGGTCCATTTTACCTTTCCTTCTACACATCTACCTTCATGAGTTGATCTTAGTATCACACTTATTTTCCTACAAAGCTTTGTGTCTATAGCAAATAGGTTTCCTTTGTATATTTATGGTCACTAGTCACTTAGTGTCTTCTCATGTCCTTATTATGACTTTTACCTCCTAAGGTATTCTCATAAGACACCTAAGTCTTGATTTTACATTCCATTTTTCATTCACTATATCCCTCATATTTTATTTTGAGAAAAATTGATTTGTCTAATGATCACTCCCATTGGGATCTCATTTGTGAGTTACTTTATAAGACCATAGATAGGACCTGACTTTCCTAAAAAATTACCATCATAGCAACTATTACCCACATCTTTTGTTACCCAACTATTGTAATTATTCCACCCAAGTGGTGTCCCCTTTGTGGAGTTTTAGTATAAGACCATGGATATGACCTAGCACTCTTCACAAAATTTTCTAATAATACAAGTCACAAATAAAAATTACATGTGTCAAATATGAGATAAGATATGATTGATTATGAATTTACATGTCATTGACATGATTCTTAGCTTGATTTAGTATGTTTTATGCTTACATAATTTTTATTTTTCTTTTATCTTCTTATTTTCTAAGTGCATGGAAGAATCCAACCATTTCTTGAATTTTTCATACTTCCCAGCTTGAATTAGTATGACAAATTCCAGACCAAAACTTTTTCCAATTTTATTTTTATCTTATACTTCCTAATGTGATATAGTATGATTTATTGACTTAATTTATTTATTTTTATACCATTTATTCTCTTTTACATACCTTATATTTTATTACATTATTTTCATATTTCCCAATGTGATTTAGTGTGATTTTACTTGTTTTAATTTAGTGTAAAAATATTTCACTTGGTTTTAAAACAAATTATTTTGGTTCTTTATACTTAATCATTTCTTGTTATTAAACATTTCCCAACTTGAAATAGTGTGTAGTAAAATTTTGATTGATTATATTTTACCAAGTCCTTTTTGCCTATTTATTTTTAACCATGCATGTGTTCTATATAGTGCTATAAAAGAAACCACATCTCATATATTTCATATAGAATATATAAAAAATAGATAAATACATGTTATATAAAGACATATATCCAAACCATCCACAACCACAACCATGATAAAAAAAAACATACACAATCAACATCAATATGCCAAAATGATCCATCACACACACACACACACACACACACACACACACACACACAATAAGTTTTGATACAATAAGCACAACCATATATAATGCTCTAGCTCTATGGTTGGATCACATCCCATATATCTCATGGCCTATCCATGCTACCTATAAATTTCTTAGTTTGACCCCTCTACATTTAACATTGTAATGAGGATATATGAGATCTCAATCCATCTACCTATCCCTCTAGATGTACCACCCATGCTTGTACCTATGCCAATTAGGTTAAGATCACTGTGTGTGTCATTCTTTCCTACTCTTGAATCTATGTTATATGGGTCAAGGTCTTTATATGTACTTGTGTCATCTAAATTAATATAGATAGATGCACAAATCTTTCCTTTTCTAGGGACTATCATGCTTATATATCTCATGCACCCATCTCTATTAGTGGATGCATCTTCTCTCTCTTTGCTCATATCTACCTCACTACCTCTCTATCTAATCTAAACTAGGTTGCCTAAGCTTGGGTAGATGGTATGCTAGGGTCTTCCAATGTAGTAGGGTTATATAACATAAAACATTTCATCCAAATGTCATAGAGTGATACCCTCATAAGGGACCCCAATATCTCCTCATCATCCTTTACAACACCTATAAAATCACACAAGATAGATAATAGATCACTATTATATCTAAAAATATCTATCTATCTCTAATGTATTTTCAAAATAATAAAAACTTAAGTAATAATTTACCCATGGCTATTTTTTGGACTAACTTCTATAGGTTTACCTTGTGTTCTTCACATGGGATGCCTTTAATTTTTGTTGCTGCCTACTTATTTATCTATAAGTACTAAGATAAGTAAAGTTATGTGTTTTTCAATTTTTTCCATTCCTTTATCTTGTTTACTACTTACTATACTTTACTTAGCATTAACATTGTGTGTTATCATGTTCTATTCTCAAAGTACCATCCTGAGTTATACTTATGTGGCATGTGGTGAGCTCCAAGTGGGGAATATGTATACACATAATATTTTAAAACATTTATCACTTACTAACACTTTTTTATCTTGTAATAATCCATTGAGTCTTAATTTATCCGAGTGCATGCCTTAAAGGGTGTACTAAGAAATGGGTGGGTAGACCATTGGTGCTTCATAAGATTATTGTCCCTTTTGCCACTTTCCATCTAAAAACTTGTCTCCTAAAACCATTTACCTTAAGATTATTATTATTAGTTGTATCCATTCCAATCATTTGTCAAATATTTATCCTCCCATTTATTACCTTTTCCCCCTTTTAATAGTTTGTTTTACTAGGTCGATTGGGTTGACCCTATATAATTTTTAACCTCTTATTACTATATAAGATTGATTGGGTTGACCTTGTACTATTTTAGGGCATTTTTAACTTTGGATCTTGTTAGCCATTTAGACAACATATCTTGGGACCTAGTGAATTATCTCTTGAAAACATATAGGGTCACATGGGTCGACCCTATATAGCCAACATATTTGAAAGGATTTAGGGTAAGATTAAATTATATATATAAGTTCATTTCCAACCATTTAAATATAGGGAAGTAAAGAATAATAATTGTGAATGAATATCTAGTTATTGACCATTTTAATTGAGTAATAAAGCTTAGGGTTGCATACTTTCTTTGGAGATATGGATCTTATCTTATGGAAAATTCTTTTAGATTCATAGATAGGTTGTATAGCCTAGAGTTAATTTTTCTTTTTTATTCTTACATACCACAACAATCTCTTGCAAATCAGTTTTTCCAAGTGAGAGATTAAGGCTTAGTGGGTTTATCTTCAAAGGTAAGTATTCCTAAATCTATTTCTCCTTTGAAAGAGTATATAGATAATGTAATTGTGTTTCTCTTCCATGGATTATGATACTATATACATTGACATGAGTACATGTCTTTTATGCATGTCTAGTTTAGTTTATTTTTTTCTAAGCCCCACTTTTTTCCACAAGCTTTGGTGAGCACTAGATTAGATTTACTTTATTTTTATTAGAATAAGCGAAATATCAAAACATAGCACCCCATTAGGGTAATTAAATGATTGTGTTAGTCTAGAGGATTTGGAACCCTCCTTAGCATAGTGTATTGTGATAAATGATCCCTTAATTAGGTCTAGTAGATCCCCATCTTGGTCATGATCCCTCTTAACAAATATATTCCCAACCTAAAGTGTAGATATGCTCTATCTTTTCTGAGTTAGGATTGGTTTATAGACATTATGAATTTTTGATTGCATACAACTGTGACACCTTACCATATGTTATCTTTTGATTTGATCACTCTTCACTAGGATTCATGGGTTTATGTTGGCCAAATTTGAATACATACAACACTTTTTTCTTGGATATAGTGTGGGAATATGAGTAGAGTTTTGGTTGAGTGAATGATTCAATGATGGAAAGAGAGGATTTAATTTATGATCTTATCACTTATCACTTGCAATATTTTGAAACATTTTAAGTAATCTTAAAGTGTGAATTTGGTGATTTTGAAGAAAAGTCCTAGAAATAGGTCTAAAACTACAAGTAAAGGTCATCCCCTATAGGCTATTAAGGTAATAAAAATGGTTTTGAATCTCATAGGTATCTTGGTAAAGTTCTAATGCCTCCTAGTATCCATTTTAAGAGAGAAATATAACTAGCATAAGCCTAAAGGATGGGGAGTAAATAAAAGCTTAAGGATTACATGGAAATGATGTATTTTATTTCATGAATATCCCCTAAAAGTTTGGTGTCTTGGTTTCTTTCCTATCTCAAGATATAAGATTTTAGAAATGATCTGTCAACATGGGATGTGGCAGAGGATGTCAAATTAAGGCCATAAGAAGTAGCTATTTGGATTCAAAAATATTCAGTAAGTTTCAAGCTAAACACAGGGCTACTAAGTGTCAAAGCTTCACTTCATCAGATTACTATATCAATGACATGTGGGTGATCACATGAAGTTAATAAGTCAAATCCCGTAAATCAAGATCAATGGTTTTTATTCTTACATACAAATATTGATTGATGATCTACATGTAATACTGAGGTCAATAAGTCAATATAGATCTATGACATGCATTCAATCATGCATTAGAAATATAATGGTGAGAACAAGGTCAAAAGGGCAAATGATCCTGAAAATGATTTGAATGGTGTCTCATGATCATGGTGAATTGGTAATGGATCGATAGCCCACATTTGATCATTCATATCAAATATATATGGAGTGCATTCAATCATGTAGAGAAAATATTGATGGTGTAGATAAAAGTCAATAATTTAATGATCCTAGATTACATGAAAGTCCACCACATGGTGTAAGCATGCTAACTATATGAAGATTAATAGTAGTGTCCACAAAGGGCAAGAAAGACTACCAATTGACATGATCTCAAAATCCACATTTGGGATCAATGACCAATGTTAAAGATCAAATCTAGAAGACTCCCAAGGAGATTGATAGAGCAAATTTGATCAAGTTTCATGGGGCATAGGTAGAAGACTCATATTTGAGGTGATAATAGTTAGGTTTTAAAATGAAATAGATAGCATGGCAAGGAGATGACAAATAGACATATATATCATATCAAAATATTTTACCACCCAATCATGTAAATGAATAAATTTGAGATAAAAATATGATTAGGCTTACCAATAACAAACCTTGAAATTTTGTATGTTGCTATTAAAGCTCAATTAAACCTCTAAAAATAAATTAGACGTAAGTTTTACATTTTATTCATGATAAAGAGATGAAGTAGACTATGGATATCCATTGAATTTATGACAATATTAAAACCAATAAAGGGATTGGTTTTCATCTATAATGGACCTATATTAAAGGTTTAGAGTAAAGGCAGAGTTATGATTATGAATGGAGTGTCATAAGGGACACCAGATGAATGAGTTCAAGTGACATTTTGATAAGTAAAGAACACATCAAGATGAAACACATTTATATAAGATCATTAAGAAGATGGAGAGTGTGGAGGTTGAGAAAGGAAAGTCGAGCATTTAATGAAGTTTCAAAAATCTGTGGACACTTTCCCATTTTAATGGATCATGATTTATCATCCTCAACAAGTTATTGTCTTCTAATAAATTTCTAAGCCAATATTAGGGCTTGAAAGTTATTTGGAGATGATGAAGGTTAATTTGATGAGAAAGAATTATTTTTAATTGATCAAAAGGTGGTTTAGAATACATGTAAGTGGTTATAGTTTACTTATTGATCTCGGTTTACTCACTTCTCCTCTCTCCCTTCTCCTTTTTCGCCTATATATCTCAATTATTCCCCCTTTTTTAGAAGAGACTCTCATTTGATAAGGCAAAAAACCCTATCAAAATATGTATGAAAGACCTCTTGAAGCAATAAATATAATTTTTACCTATCTCTTGCCTTTGAATTATGTTTAGTAAGCTTGTGCATGATGGCATTGTGAAGGAGTTATTTCATGTCCATCATCCTTCTTTCTTACATATTTTTAGGTGTTTTCAAGTTAGTTTCAAGTCTGCACTTGAGCTCCTTCCACCATTAATGCATTCTTGGTGTGAATCTTATAATTCCTCTTTGCTTTCATTCATTACTTCATGAGCCTAGTTTATGAAATACTTATGTAATTAGCTATTTTGAGAGATTGTGTGAGAAAGGATTATTTTATGTTGCATCAATTTTTATTTCATGCTTATGTGAGCCTTTAAATTTGGTGCATCACCATTTTATATCTCTTAGTAATCCTTTACCCCCTCTCTATCCTTTTGCCTAGTATAATAATTAGTTTAGGTGATCCACTAAGAGGAAGCTAGACTTCTATGGAGGTTCAACCCAATTATAGGATACCCACAGTCTAGGGTTGTTCCCCTTTTTTGTGGATTAAATGGAGAGAGACTAAATTAAGTCTAAAATAGTTTATGGCATGCCCAATGGGACCTTTCAAAGAAGATTGGTCAAGTTTGATATGGGTTTAATCAACTTTTAATGGTTATAGAATTCATCTTTTAGTATCTAGTGACTCCAAAGAACACTCAACATTATGATGGTGGAGAAATAGTTATCTTTCATGCCAAAGGTGACTACAAGATCAACTTCTAGAGTTATTCCTTTTGAATTTATTGAATTACTTTTAAATTTAGTAAAAAGGTTAAGATTTGTTAACACTCATCCCTACAAAGTAATATTTCCTCTTAAACCAATTTATAAGTTTACCTCTACAAGAAGATCTTTGTTGGGTCCTTTCACTACCATGATAGCCCCTAGATATTTTCCTTTTATGGATTTCAATGGTTAGATTACTTTATACCTCTATTAGTAGAACCTATTCTAGTGATAATATTAAAAGTGTTATTTTCTTCATAGGAGACCATTCTACAACCCCTTCTAATCATCTTACAGATATAGCTAATTTATGTAATATTCATGACATAAATTAAGAGAAGGTGGCTATCAAGTTGTCATCCATCTCTTTCAAGGGTAAGTCCTTGAAATGGTATATAAAACTTAATACTAAATCCATCACATCATGGTACTAGTTAGGTGATACCTTGTCTAGAATATTTGAAGATAAATGTGACCACTTGTTATTTTATAAATAGTTAACTACAATAAAGAAATCTCCTCATGAGGTTGTCTAGGATTTATAAGGACAAATCAAAGGATAAGGGCAACCTAACTATGCTACATAAAAAAAACCATAATCTGAATGTTGAAAGTAATTCCAACACTTTGGTCCCTAATCAAAACAACATTTCTCAATAATGTGAGATTACCATACCTTGAAATCAATCATTCAACTAATCCATTAGCCCAAACACTAAGTTCAATTAGGTTTTCAATGATCAATGATAGTAGGCTACTATATATGGATATAATCAAACTCTTATGGCTCAAAACACAAACATACATTTGATGACAAAACTAAAATATCCTAAGGTCATGGGCCTAATTAAGAACTAAACTAGTTGGGTGCTACAATGGTTAACTATGAGTAGGAAGTATGCTATGCATTTAATTAGTAGGCTAGTTCTTACCAAGAATACATTCTAGTGATAGCTAATATAAGGTTAAATAGAAGGAACATGGATGGTAACTAGGAAGCAACCAAATATCCTCCTAGTATTACTCCATTACTATCAAAGCTAAAGGTTATAATGAATCCAAAGGTTCCAATAGCTCACAAGAATTAGAACAAAGGGAATGCCTTTATACCTTGAAAATCATAAGTTCAAAGTATGGTTATGGATCCCAAAGCATAAGAAAATGTTGGTGGTTTACCATCAATATTGTTGAACAAATGAAAATTTCCAATGTGATTGTACCAATGTGGGATGTACTTTCCATGCCTAGTTAAGTGGATATACTTCAAGAGGGTTTATCAAAGATCAATGTTTTTGAGAATCCACCAAGCAAGTAAAATGAGGTTCTCACCAATGAAACCAAAGGAGATAATAAATGGGAATCAAATAATGTGGTTAAGCCTCTTCCCTTATACATTTATATAATCATTGGTGATTTGATGGTATGTAATGGCATGGTGGATAGTGGATCATATACTTCAATGATTTCAAAGTTAATATAAAATTAGGTTAGTTTAAAGTATGAACCCCAATCTAAGTGTGTTTTATAGCTTGATAGATATTCCACCAAATTATATGGTATTATCAAAGGTATAAACTTAACCCTACCTATTTATCATAGTGTTTCAATGGCTCAATATGTGTTGATTCTAGATGTGCCTCCTCATTTTTCTGTATGCTTATGTAGATACTTCACAACAAAAATCAGGGCTTATCTAGCAATAGACTACTCCTACATAGCTTTCAAGACAAGTTATGAGACCAAAGTGGATATTAAAGCTGAACCTATTACCCAATTTTAGATTGATATTTATGGGCTAGATATCCCAAACATCAATTTTACCATTCTTGATAAAGATGAACACTTGGTTGGTAAAACATTAGACACTCATCCTGAGGGGATACCTAATATGTTCGTGAATGAGTTATGGAGTGAAAATAAGTTAATTTACACTTTGGAAGGCATTGAGGAAAGAGACATGGGAGTCTACTTCTTTCATGAGGAGAATCAATACATACCATCCCTTACTAGGATACATGAATATACTAATGGTTTGTGGAAGTTATTCTTTGATGGATCAAGGAGAAAACATGGGGTAGGTGAGATGTTAATAGATCTCTCTAATAATAAGTACTTTTCCTCTTATAGATTTCAATTTAGTTGTTCTTTCAATGTAACTAAGTATGATGGCCTTATTCATGGTCTTTAGTGGGCTAGTAAGAGAGAAACTAAGTAGTTACAAGTGTATGGGGATAGTGAGATGATAGTGCATCAAGTTATATTCTTGATTAAATCCTATAAAGATAGAGTGTGTGATATACTTGAGGGCTTTCAGACCTTCAACATCCAACCAATGCAAAGGAACCAAAACTAGCATGTTGATAGGTTAACAGTTGTAGGAGCTTAGTTTGACATCCTAAATGTGATGAAGAAGTCCAAAGTTTAGCCAAATGTTAAATTGGTGGTAAGACCATCAGTGCTAGATAATGAATCTCATTGGTAGGGATTTGATTGTGATAAGTAGATTGATTATTTCTTAAATTAGGAAGTAGAGTTTTACTCATCAAATTAGGGTAAATTTCAACATTAGTATGAGGATCAAATTGTTTAGCTAAGGTCTAACAAACTTCCTAAAGGGTTGGTCACCCTTAAGGGTTTTTTCCTTGAGGGAGATTATATGAGGAAAGAAAAGGTAGTGATGTCAACTAATGAGGAGAACTATTAAAGAGTTATTACCTTCAAAAATAAGATCTTGAAGCTTATAAAGGTAAGCACTGACGCTAAAAGTCATGCTTTCATTGATATTTGTAAGGGATACTTAGACATCTTTTCTTGGGAATATAGTGATATGAGAGGATTTGATCCCAAGCTTTCCCAACACACTATAGAATTAGAGGCCAATGCAAATTTTATTAGGCAAAAGCAAAGGCCTATCAACCCCAAAATAGAATATTTAATGAATAAATAATTAACTAATTGAATCTAATATCATCTTTCTCATCAAGCACTCCTCATTGGTAGCCAACCTAGTACCTATGAGGAAGAAGAATGGTGAGATTTGGTTGTGTGTTAACTTTAGAGACTTAAATAGGGTATTTTTGAAAGATCATTACCCCTTACCATCCATGGAGTAACTCCTTGAAATGGTTTTTGATTCAAAACACTTATCTATTTTTGATGGGTACTCAAGATATAACTAGGTGCTGGTAAGAGAATAAGACCAATACAAAATTACCTTCACCATAAAGTGGGGCACATATGTTTATCAGAAGATGCCTATTAACTTGTCAAATATCGAGGAAACTTTACAAAGAGCCATGGACGTCGATTTTTAATTTTTTTTAAAATTAGATGGTGCTCGTCTACTTAGATGACATGAAATTTTTCTCCAAGAAGGATAATGAGCACTTGGATCACCTAAGATTGATCTTTGAAATATGAAGAGAATATGGGATCTCAATGAATCCCAAGAAGTGTGTGTTTGTTTTCCATAAAGGCAAAATCTTGGGAGACATTATTTCAAAATAGGGATTAGCTATTGACCCTGATAAAATAAGTGTAATCTTGGTATTATCCTTACCCAAGCATAAGAAGGGACTTCAAAGTTTCATTGGGAAAATAAATTTCATGAGAATTTTTATAAGTGGTTTTGCAAACATGGTCAAACCCATCACTACTATGCTAAATAAGAACCAAGCATTCACTTGATTAAGGGAAGGTAAAGTAGCATTTGAGCCTATCAATAAATCCATTTACTAAGTCCCCACACTTATTAATCTTGATTTCTCAAGGGATTTCATATTGTATACGTTTGCCAATATTGATAGTATATATGTTATGCTAGTGCAAGATAATGGTGAAGGACTTGAGCAACCAATTGCTTTTTTTAGTCAAGGGCTAGAAGGGTATGAGGTAAGCTACACTATTGTATCAAAAAAAATTCATTGCATTGGTAAATTTTTTAAAAATGTTTAGACCAATGCTCTCCAATATTAGGATTCATCTTATGGTGTCTCATCTTGGAGTAAGGGACTTATTCTTAACAAAGACTTGAATGAGAAGAGGACTGGTTGGTTTACCAAGGTTATGGAATATCATGTGGAGATCAATGACACTAAGCTAGTATGAGGAAAAGGCTTATGTGAGCATATGTTATATGATATTCATGAAGACAAATAAGCTATTTTGGTGACACAAGATAATTTACAAATAGATGTACTTCCACCTCACACTAGCTAGCTCCAGGATATGACACATTTATTGATATTAAGTAAGTTCCCACAAGGTATGGATGGATCAAAGATAAGGTGTTTTATACTTCATTATATACCTTATACATTTTTTGATGGGTTTATATTCAAAAATAACCTATATGGAGTTCTTCTTAGGTACATAGATGATGACCAGGTAATAAGGCTCTTGGAAGAATTTCATGATGGGCCTATAAAAGGCCATTTTGCTCTAAGTACTACAGTAGTGAAAATGATGATAACTAGTTATTAATGGCCAATCCTCTTCAAAGATGCCTATGTATGGGTGATAAAATGTCAAAAGTGTGTTCTCTTTGAGGAAATAAAATATTGGTATCCCTTCCTCTCAACCCAATCTAGGTGGAACAACCCTTCATGTAGTGGGGTTTGGACTTCATAGGAATGATCAATCCACCTTCTAGTGGATAAAACAAATAGGTATTCACTATTAATGAATACTTCAATAGGTGGTTGGAAGTAATTACCCTTAAATAATCCAATTAAATAGTATTTTTGGCCATCTATGATAGCATAGTAATGAGGTTTGGTGTACCAACAACAATAATTTTAGATAATTCCTTAACATTTAGTGGCATTAGGACAAGTGAATGGGCACTTCAATTGGGCATCTACCTTAGTACATCCTAAAATTACTACCCCTAAGTAAATATAATGGTAGAGTCAATGAATAAAAACTTGATAAGGATCAACAAGAGGAATATAGAAGAGAATTAGAGAGTGTGACACAAAAGTTAAGGATATCCTTATGGGATGATAGAGTGACTCCCAAAATTTCCATTGGAAACTCACCATTTGTCATTATATATGGGAAGGAAGCCAAATTTCCCATCTATCTTGAGATGCCTATCATGGAGTTATCCCGTCATGTTGAGTTGATGGAGAGTGAACCTATGAGCGTGAGGATGGTAGAGCTCATAGAGCTTAAATAATTAAGGGACCTTGCAATGAAGACACTAGAGTCACATTAAGATAAAGTCAAGAAAGAATTTAACAAGAGATCCATAGCAAGGGACTTCAAATAAGGGTATCTAGTCCTCATGTGGGGATTCAAACAAGGTCAAGATAGGCAATCATACCAAGTTTGATAGATTATGGAGTGGCCCTTACATGATCAATAGAAAAAAATAACATAATGCTTTTCAACATGCGTAACTAGATGGAGAGGTATTACCCATCCTAGTTGAGATTAATTTAAGTCATTGATATTAGAAGAGTTTGTATCCATTGTATATGTTATAGTATATTTCATTTTTTCCTCTAAGTGCCTTGTGCACATATTTTTGATTGTGTGTTTCCCTTCCCTAAGTACCTTAAGAATAGTGTTGGTTTTATTATTATTTTCCTTATTGTTTTAATAGGAGGTTTTTATAGAAGGGAAAACATTGTATCATTTTCATAGTAGTGGGGAATAAAAAATTATGACCCTATATGCCCAATGGATTAGACAAGGTAACTAATTTATTACAAATAGGCATGTGATCTTAGGAGTCTTCCATAAATGCTAGGTAAATTGGCCTACATAAGAAAATTTTGCCTAGATATGTTGTGGGAATCTAAGTAGAGTCCTATTTGAGTGAGTGATTAAATGGTGGAAAGAGAGGATAGACTTTATGGCCTTATCACTTGTGACTTGCAAGCTTTTGAAACACTTTAAGCAAGCTTAAAGGGTGAATTTAGTGATTTTAATGAAAAGGCCTTGAAACAGGTCTAAAACTACAAGTGAAGGTCATACCCTACAAGTTATTAAGGTAATAAAGATGGTTTTGAAGCTCATATGTGTCTTGGTAAAGTTCCAATTCCTCCTAGTATCCTTTTAAAGAGAGAAATATGACTATCACAAGCCTAGAGGGTGGGGAGTAAATCAAAGTTGAAAGATTACATGGAAATGGTGTATTTTGTACCATAAATATCCCTTGCAAGTTTAGTGTCTTGGTATTTTTCCTATCTTATTATATAAGCCTTGAAAAATGATCTAGTAGTGTGAGATGTTCTAGGGGATGTCAAATTAAAGCCACAAGAAGTAACCATTTGGATTTAAAAATCTTTAGCAAGTTTCATGTTAAACATAAGGCTATCAAGTATCAAAGATTCACTTGATTAGATAAATATATCAATGGCACATGGGTGCTATCATGAAGTCAATAAGTTAAATCCCCTATATCAGGATCAATTATGTGTATTCTTACATAAAAATCTTGATCAATGATCCACAATCAAGACTGAGGTCAATAAGTCAAAATAGATCTATGGTATGCATTCAATTTTGCATCAAAAATATAATAGAGAACACAAGGTCAAAAGGTCAAAGGATCATAAAAATTAATTATATGGTGTCATGATCATGGTGAATTAGAAATAGATCAATGGCCCATGTTTGATCATTTATATCAAAGATCTGTAGATCACATTCAATTGTGTAGAGCAAAGATTGAAGATGCATATCAAATTCAATAAGTCAATGAGCCTAGATTACATAAAAGGATACGACGTGGCATAAGCACACTAATTAGATGGATACTAATAGTAGGGTCCATAGAAGGTATGTGACACTACCAAGTGACATGATCTTAAAATCCAAATCAAGGATCAATGGCCAACATTGAAGGTCAAAGCCAAGAGACTCCTGAGGATATCAACAGAGCAAATTTGAATGAGTTCCAAGGGGAATAGGTTGAAAACAAATGTCTAAGGAGATAATAGTAAAGTTTTAAAATGAAATAGATAGTTTGTTGAGGAGACTCCATGTAGGTGGACATCTCATATCAAAATATTTCACCACCCAACCATGAAAATATATAAATGTGAGATCAAAATATGATCTGGGTTACCATAAGGAAACCCTAAAAATTCATATGATGCCACTAAAGCTTAGCTAAACCTCTCAAAATCCCTTACACATAAGTTTTACATCTTTTTCATGAAAAATAGACTAAGTATCCTATGGATCTCCATTGAAATTATGATAATATTAAAACCAATAAAGGGATTGGTTTTAAAATACAATGGACCTATGTATAGGGTATGGAGTAAATTCAGAGTTGTGATTGTGAAAAGAATGTTAGAAGGGACACTAGATGCATGAGTTCAAGTGACTATCTAACAATGTAAAGAAGACACCAAGATAAATAATAGTGATATAAGCTCATTACGAATATGGAGAGTTTGGAGGTTGAGAAAGGAAAGTGTAGCATTCAATGAAGTTTCAAAAGTCTTTGGATACTTTACCATTTTAATGGATCATGACTCATCATCCTCAACAAGTTCTTGTCTTCTAGCGCATTTATAAGCCAATAATAAGGCTTGCAATTTATTGGGAGCTGATGAAGGTTAATTTGATGAGAAATAACTAGTTTTAATCGATCAAAAGGTGGTTGAGACTCCATAAAAGTGGTTGTATCTCATTTATTGATCTCAACTTGCTTGCATCTCCTTTAATCCTTCTCCCTTTTCTCCTATATATCCCAATTCTTACCCATTTTTTAGAATAAAATCTCATTTGATAAGGTAAAAAACATTTTCAAAATTTGTATGAAACACATCCTAAAGTAATAAAGATAATTTTTACCTATCTCTCACCTTTGTATTATGTTTAGTAATCATGTGCATGATGGCATTATGAAGGAGTGTATTCCATGTCTATCATCCTTCTTTCTTGCCTATTTTTAGGTTTTTTCAATCTAGTTTCAAGTTTGAATTTGATCTCTTTCCAACAATAATGGATGCTTGGGGTGAATCTTATAATTCCTCTTTTCTTTCATACATTGCTTCATGAGCCTAGTTTATGAAATATTATGTAATTAGCTAGTTTGTGAGATTGTATGAGAAAGGATTGCCTTATGTTGCATTAATGTTTATTTCATGCTTATGTGATTCCTCATTTAAAATTAGGTGTATCATAATTTTATATATCTTACTAACCCTTTACCCTCTCTATCCTTTTTCACAATAGAATCATTAGTTTAGGTGATCCACCAAGAGGAAGTTATCCTTCTCTAACGGTTCAACCCCATTACAGGATACCCATAGCCTGGGGTTGTTACAATTTTATGGCTTAGATGGAGAGAGATTGAATAACCCTCTCTAAGGGTGAAAATTAAGTCAATAATAATTTCCTTTTATCATGTTATTGTTTTGAGATAGGGGTCCACATATCTTCAAGCTATTGGTTTCATCTTCTGAGTGGTTTCCACGTAATATTTAGTTGTCTAAGATTTAAGTGACTAACTATTAGGTGTCATATTATTGTGTAGTTGTAGTATTAATCTATTAAACATTACACGTTAGCTATGAGGGCATGAAAGGCATGACTGAGTTCCATGTGGCATGATATGATTGGATCTCTTTGTCATAGGACTTTAGAAAGTAATTTAGGTCCCAAAATGTTGTAACTAGGAACACATGGTGTGCCCTAATTGGGTTATAAATTCTTTTTAGGCTAAAATATAGTGATTAATGATAGGTGGCACATTCTCATTGGGTCATGGGGTCATGAGACTTGAGAAAATAGTAGGATCCTTGGAAGGGTATGCCCAAGTGTTAAGTGGCATGATATGATTAGATCATCAGGTCGCATACCTTTTATAACTCTCCCTTGAGCTTAAAATGCTATGACTAAATGCCATGTGGTATAATTATACTAGATCATTAGGTTGTAATAATTTTTTAAGGCTAATATATGCATGATAATGCTTGGGACATTATGTGGCTGAATGATTGATGCATGCAACACTACCACATGTGAATTGAGGCTGAATTAGTATCAAGTTCTTGCATAAAGGAAAAAATGTGAAGATTATCAAATTGTAAATTAAAAAAAAGGGACAAGTCTAAATTCATAAACCTTAAGTATGGATTTTGAATTGGACCTTAATCTAAAACATAAACTCAAGGTACATCATAGTATCGAATATGAACTTTAACATAGCCAAAGTAATACCATGATTTAGAAACTTTGATTAACTAATATTTATCGAGTCTTAGGGATCATATCATGTAAACTTGAATTTTAAACCCTTATCTAAGCATTTTTAAATAAATTAGTTCACTATAAAACCAATGAACTAGACATTAATGAAACATTTTAAAAGGTACCATTAACATTTTTCATGGACCAACATGACTTTAAATCTTCAAGTCATAAAAAGGGGTTTCAATCTTGTTGATCCAATGGTAAGGTATATCCTAGGATGAATGACCCAAAATTTCATAGGGTCCCCATTTTTAGGAAAATGGGGCATGTTGATCTTAATAAATGGTGACCTTTATGGGAAACATAGAAATATGTTAAAATTTAGATATCTTGGTTTAGAATGTAATCATTAAGTAGTCAACCTTGGCACATGAAATGAATATTATAATTAGTTTTATATAATTAACAACTTTTCATTTAAAGGATTAAAACTGAAAATATGAAAAAAAACCATTCATACTTTGTGTGTTTTTTGAATTGATTGACCATCATGCCTTTGGGTTTCAAAATCAATGACTTCAAGCTTCATGGTCTCGAATGCAAGTTTTGAACAAGCAACTCTTAGATATATAGTTATGCTTAAATTTTAAGGGGATGGACTAAGAATTGCTTTTCTTCTATCTAGTAATCCATAGCCCCAAAAAAGGTACCTTTCGCTATATTCTAGGCCTTGTTCCACTTCTAGCTAGGCATCCATATCTACACTAGAGATTACCCAAATCACCTTTAAAAGAATGAAATTTATAGTGTCAAGTCTATTTTAACTTGATACACACACAAAAATATATTTATGTATATATGTATGTACATAAATACACACACACACATATAATTACAAACCCTTAGATGTTGGGAACTAGTTTTTTGGTAAGGTTTTTAGGGTTTTTAGAAATTTTGATCAAGGACCATTCACTCTTAGTGACTAAATCTTGCCTAGATAATATTATGATGTGAGATTAAGTGTATTATGTATGGGCCTTCATAATTTTAAGACCTTAATTTATAAAAACATATGCTTGTTAGGATTGCATTACAATCAGAATTAAAACACATTTTCCTTGAAATGACAACATTAAAATTAAACTCTTCCACATTTTATAAATCAACACATAACACAGTATCTTACTTCAAACAACCATCTATTAGGATGTACACAGGCTTCAACAATTCAATTATTTATATTTTAGAACTTGGGACAAATGCAAGAGAACCTTGGGACTTGGCCTCTTATTGTTAATCTATAACACATGACAACTATTCTAAGGAAGGAAACTAACTAAAAGAAAACACATAACAAGAAAGAAAATTAGAAAGGAAACTAATATACCCCTACCAACTACTAAGCTAAACCAAATCATATTAATTTGGTGGGGGTGTAAGGGGCAACCGAAAAGTAGTGTTTCAAGTATTATCTATTCACTGGTAGAGTTAGGTCATTTACTTGTAAGTCTTTTATTCTAAATACATTATCACCCAATATCTCTAAAATTTAATATGTCCCAATGTAAAGGGGCATGAATTTGTCATACTGGCCTTTTTTATCATGGGATTTGTCCCATATAAGACCAAGTTTGAAATTTGAAACATCTTGATTTTAGCACTTTTATCAAACCATATTTTGACTGTCTTATTTTTTTATTAAAATTCTTAAGGGCTTTATCTCTAGCATCTTCCATCTGGATGACATTAAATACTCTTGAATGATTCCTTTCATCATCATCCATATACTCCACCATGAACTCATAAGTGGGTAGCTACAATGTGATGGGAAATATTGATTGTTTTCCATACACTAGTAAAAATGGAGATGAATTCAAGGCTTGTTTATATCTTGTTTGATCTTTCAAAAGAGTATATTTAAATAATTAATACCACTCCATTGGATTTTTATTTGATGACTTATTTATTTCATTCATCAAGTTCTTGTTTGTTTATTCTACAACACCATTACCTTATCGATAATTATTTGAGGAAAACTTGACAATAATCTTGTTGTCATAATCTCACTCTATGAATTCTTTGGATTGGAAATCTAGACCATTATCACATATCATATACAAAGGAGTACAAAATATAGTTATGATGTTATCCTATAAGAATTTAATGACATTAATTACCTTTTAGTTCTTAGTGGTGATTGCTTCAATCCACCTAGTGCAATAATTAGTAGTCATTAGCATAAATTTATGACCTAAAAAAGAGTTTAGATTGATGATTCTAATGAAGTCCTATCCTCATTAGGAAAATGGCCTTGTTATAATCATTGGTTATAAGGGTATGATCACTCTTACTTATTTGATATCAAAGACGTGACATTGATGACACACTTAAATATGAGCATGTGTAGCCTTGAATATTTTTGGCCAGTAATAGACTGCTCTGAGTATTTTGTGGGCAATGGTTCTTCCCGAAGGATGTTTGCCTATCAATTTCTCATAGAAGTTGTTAAGTATGCCTATATATTTTTTTATAGAGATGAATCTCAAGTAAAATAATTCATAGTTTTTTATATGGAGAACTCCTCTTTTGATCATGAAATGCAAACTTTTGAGTCTGAGCACTCTCCTCATTTATCTTTTCAAATTTAGGGGGAAAGTGCCATTTAGTAAGTAGTGGACAATGTCTTTGTACCAATATTTTCTTGAGGCTTGGTATAATTATACCTATAAAACATTAATCTAAGGACCATAATTAGTAATTAGATTAATTAATCCTTGTATTCATACCATCTTTTCCCAATTGATCTCTATGTTGTATTCTTAAAGCTTAGTCATCCATTTTCCTCATTTTTCTCCTAAATTGTTTTGTCTAATCATAAGCTTAATGGTAGGGTTAAGTACAATACCATGAGTATTTTTTCATAGGATGTAATGTCTAAATTTTGTTAAAGCCTTTACTAAGGTGTAGGCTTACTTGTCTAGGAGTGGGTATCTCAGTTCAACATCCTTTAATTTTGTACTCATGAAGGTGACTAGATGTTAGTTATCATCTAGTTTATGAATTAAGATAACAATAATAATGTGGTCAAAAGCAATTAAATAAAGGTAGAAATATTTATAAAAATTTGGGATAATTAGCATGGGTGATTAAACTTTGGCTTATTTGATGTCTTAGAAATATTTCCTAACCTTGAACATCTAATCAATATCTGTATCATTTTTCAACATGGCATATATGGGTCTGACAATTTTAGCAAAACCTAAAATGAATTTACATATAAAATTAATTTTTCAAAAAAAGGATTTTAACTCATTTTTAATATTAGGAAAATCAAACTTAAATATATCATTAATTCAATCTGGGTCAATAGCCATACCATCCTTCATGATTACATGTCCCAAGATCTTACCTTCAATATAATATATAATCTTCTTAGGGTTTAGAGAGATACCAAAGGTTCTACATTTCTCTAAAACTTGTTGAATGTACACCATCTAATCTTTCCAATTATTAGAGAAAATGGTTAAGTCATCCATGTAAATAATAATGCACTTATTGATTAAAACTTGGAATTCATAATCCGTGGAATGTTGAAAGGTATCCACAACACTAATGATTCCAAAAGGAATCCTTCTATATCTAAACATTCCCCACTTGGTCATGAATTTAGTCTTAATCATTTCTTCTTTGTTGACTAGCACTTGGTTATAACCAGAGAAACCATCTAAAAATGACATCATTTGAGAGCATCTAACCATTTTAACTACCTCATCAAAAGATTAAAATGGATAATTATCCTTTTTTGAGGATCTATTAAGATTATGAAAGTCTACACAAAGTATAATTTCACCATTTTTATTTTTGACTGGGACCAGGTTGGCCACCCATGTGGAGTACTTGATTGGGAAGACTATCATTAAATCTAAAAACTTATTTACTTCCTTATATATTTGAGGCTCTATAATGAGTTTCATAGGTATCTACCTCTATTTGAAGGTTTTACATGCTTGCTTCAAAGGAATCATGTGAGTGATGACTCAAGTGTCGAAGAATTTGAAATATTTGTAAGACCACGTAGGGACATCCTTGAATTTGGAAAATATCTTAGTGGACTTGACTAATTCTTACTTGGTATAGACAATCCTAATGTTTATATTCTATGGATTTATTGATGAACCCAAAATAATTTCCTTATAATCTTTGCCACTTACTTTGGCTACCTTGGTGTCACTTATTGACTTATCTAGATTGAATATCCTTTCCATAGAGAACATGCCTTGAGGAATTCTATTATTATTCATCTATATTATGACATATTCCTCTATATTGACCTTTTTTTAGACTCTTCTTCTTGTTCATCAATTTTCTAAGGCTCAAATACTTCAGAACTAGTCATTAAATTGATGATTTACCTATAATCATCAAACACCTAGAAGTGATTGAAGTTGTTTGGTATAAAAGGGCATGATATCATTTTTACTATAAATACAATTAGAGTCCCTTTAGTGGGGATAAATTTTATATTGTGAAATCCAACAGATTCACCAACCAATTTTGATCTATGGGTATAGAGTCAATGTTAAACACTTTAAAACTATCAATCAAATCCCATGCTCTAAATTTATATTTCTTCAGATAAGAAATCTTTCACTAGTATTGAATACATACCTAATTTATGACTAATTCCAAATCACAATGGACTAATAATTTCCTTACCTTATGCTTGATGGTAAGTTGAAGTCCTAAGATTAGTGTCTTGTACTCTAAAGATTATTAATGCATGGAAATTACAGTTAATAAGATTCTAAATATACTTTGCCAACTAGGTCTATTATTACTATACCTAACCTTAAGCATTGTTTGGCTCTCACATTGTCAAGGTACATCATCAAAAATCCCTCATCCTTGGTCATCAGTCTACTTTCATTAGAATCAATATAATAAAGAGCATATAAGCCTAATTTAATGGATTGGAAATTCACCTTCTCATTCTTAGTGTTGTATTCTTTTATCATGAACTGCATTCTAAGTTCCCATTCAATTTAGATTTGATTAGGTACAACCCTCCAAGGTATCCAAAAATATGAGTAGTCTATGGACATATATCCTTTCAATGATTTTTTCTAGTTTTTACTGAACAACATCGCATGTGGTATTTATATGACTTGAATATCAATAAACTATTGAATTTGGGGTTGATGAGTTAACTACATATGAATGTTTAGTAGTCATGTTGCCTCCTTGAAATTTTACTTGTCTAAATGGACAACTCTATTAGACTTTATTGGACTTAGTCCCAACTTTTAATAAATACATGTGGGCATTATATTAGTAGATACCCAAAAATCAAAAAAATTATTATGCACATTCTTCCCAAAGATTTTGATAGTTAAGAAAATGGAGGAACCTCAACCTTAGTTTTATACATTACCAAATTCACATTCTCATATTTAGCTTTACCTTTATCTAATTTCTTAGTTAATGATTTAATTATTAAATAATGTTGCTCGATGATTTGAGAAAGCTCATGTAAAGTGATATTATATTTAATCTTCTTCATATCTTTGACAATGTTGTATCCACCTTTGGATATAGTTGTATCCAAATCTATAGTTGACATAGTATCCTTTACCTTTGGGGGAAGAGGATATTTATATGTTCTATGATCTAGGGGAATGTCAATCTTGTTACACAGTTTGGAAGTTATTACAAGCTCTCTTTGAGATTTATTCCTCAAGGCATAATTTATATTTTGATACTATTATAAATCATGAATTTCATTCATGTTACTTTCAAACTCATTATCTTCTTGGTTAGGGAACTCATAATTTTTTACCATGGACATTTTGGTAGTGTTGGACCTATTATCAGGTGTCCTTGTATTCTTGGAATTACAAGTATTTCCTTGATTGTCTAACACAACATCATAAATTTTCAACTCAAATAAAAAAAATTCAATGTCATTGAAAATTTATATGTAGTCTAATTCTCCATGGTAATCCTTGTTATGGACCCTAACCAATTATACAAGGATAATTCATAGATATTTATGTCAGGCATCTTACTAGTTGGGGGCTTATTATTGTTCGACTAATTGAAATTTCTATTATACTTTTAAAACATGTAGTTTCTATTAGAACCCCCCCTATGTTTCCAATTTGCCTTTGAAAATTTAGAAAGCCACTACATAAATTTTGGATCATTATCTAAATGGTTCCAAGTCTCCTTTTGAGGAGTTAGGTTTAGTGTTCTGGACTAGGCTCTAGACAATGCTTTGGGTGTTAGAGTTATTAATAGGGACCAAAGTTTCATTATTTTTTTGGGGATGAGCCCCAACATTAGACTAGATAGAGAATACCATTTGTTAACTAGGGGCCACATGGATTAATGTAAATTGATTAAGGCCAGGTAATTGATTTAATGAAGGCATATTATGATTTACATTTGGGACTAAATTTAAAGTAGGTAAATCTAGGTTGATGTTTAGGATAATAAATTTAAGGTGCCCTTATGGGTGTATTTTATCATCAAGGTGTATATATTTTACATATATATATATGGTAGTGTATTGATATTCTTATATAACCATGAAAAGACACCAGTCATTAGGTTTAGGGATTTTTTCTAGATTTCCAATGCTAGGTCATTTGTAGGCTAATAAAAAGCTATGGTGAGACTATACATCTTATAAAATATGGCATTAAAGTTTATTATGGGTTCACTCAAGTCCCATTTTAGGATAGTGAACTATTTGTAAATGATCCCAGGACTAATGACACTTACAAATTATGCAATGAAGCTATCATTAAAGTGGTTCCACCCTATTATGGAATCCTCTGGTAAATTAAAGAACTAATCATAGGCTACTTCCCTAATGGTAAATTGGAAGAGTCTACAAGATACATCCTCATGGATTACATTTATAAGCCTAAGGGTTACCTTAAAGGACTTGATATGCTCTTCAATAGTTATACCTCCAAATAGATTGAAGAGGGGGAGGTACTTTTCAATGTTATTAGACAAATCATGTAGAGGAATAAGCACATTTATGGAGGATCTTCCTTACCATGCCATTACTGGCTAGATGTAGAACAAAGGAGTTGGATGTTGGCTCACTAGAGAAGTAGTGTGGGATTTAGACATCGTGAATATCCCTTTATCATCTCTAGCCTTTTGATGGGTTTTTAAATATCCAAGGGGAACTCTAGTTTTAGAGTGGGATCTGGTCTGGGTCCTAGGCAACTTCAAGATGCTATGCAAAGGATCTATGTTATAAATTAATAACACTAAAAAGTCATAAAAAACTACTAAATAAGGAAAATATTAGTCAAATTAGCTTAAATAAATTGCACAAAAGGACCCATAATCTATTAGAGTGGTGATATTTTACTTTCATTGATTTGGATCCTTCAAAGCTTTGAAGCCTACATAAAATTTTGTTAGAAACATGATATAACCTACAAAGATCAATGTTAGACAAGATATTTCAAGACATTTTTATTTATTACACTTTTTAGAAACTTTTAGATTATAAATATTTCAAAGAATATATTAATGTTATGTGAACATACAATTTGAACTTCTAAAGCCCCGTCTTAGCGATCTTTGACAAATAACCAACTAAACACTGATACTTACACTTTTTTCTATAGATCTAATGTTCTTAGTCCAAATCATGTATACCTTTGCAAATATATATGAAAAATAGCTTGATCCAATCAAATATTTCATTGACATTCTTATCTTTAATGTCTTTTGATGAAATTTAAATCGATTGAAGGGTAATTGCTAGAATATCTTCAAATTTGAGCTAATATTTAAAGGATATTTTAGGATAAAAACATTTTAATATAGATATTTCAAAGTTTTCAAATATATTACAAAAGATAAAAATAAACTAAAGTTTTTATACTAATCTTTATGTATTTAAATAAATTATTTTATATTCCAACTCAAATAAACTACACTTTTACTCAAAACAAACAAAGAGCCCTAATAGCACTAGATTTTCTTCCTATTGATGTATATCTATGTTAGGAATATAATGCGATCAATAGAACAAGATTTCTCAATTTATAGTTTAGGTACCAGAAGAATTTAGGGCTTAGTTTAGTTTTTAAAGAATGATGATGTGCCACCACCTTTAGTCTACAAACAAACCCTATTGTAGGGATAATAGAAGATCAGTAGTGACATGATCTATTTAAAATTTATTTGTGGTTTTATGATATAAAATTGTTTTTTACTTTGCCACTTTATGTCCAAATTCTAAACAAGTAAGTGAATATTTATAGTAAGTATTAATCTAAAGTCATTCATGTTAAAATTTTTCAAAATGAGTTAGGGTAGAACGTAAAAAAGATTTTATTTTCAAATAAAAAACAAAAAAATTCCTTTAGTTATTTCTAATAATAGTGAAAATAAAACCAAAGTTTATGAGATTCTAGTACTAAACTCAAAATACCACAATTGTAGTGAGTATTATAAGGTAAATATAATTCATATATATGACAAATATGCTTTAAAATAACTACCTACAATAAATTTATTTCAACTCATTCATTTTCATATTAGAAGGAAAATAGAGCATACATTACAAATGTTTTAAGCATAGCTAAAAGAACAAACTAACAAGATGCATTCAAAACACTATTATCAGACTTAACCATTAGAAAAACTGAAATCACTTGTAATTATTAAAGATTGAGAAACAAGAAGATATGAAATGATGAAATAGTGAATAAATTAAAGGAATTATTCTCTCTATTTGCATTAATTTCACAAAATTTTATTTTACGATACAATTGAGGGGGAAGACCCTTATATATAGCTCATTTCATGCCCAAGATGGTTACAAAGAATTAGATGTATGACATATATCAATGGAAAAAGTTCTTCATGTACTAAAAATAAATAATATTCCCTATTAAAAATAAAGGGAATCTTTTACAATACATTAAGGGGAATTAGGACATGACACTCATCAAGAGAAATTGTGAAAAATGGCTATCTCACTCCCAAGTTATTGGGCTAGGTTCCTCCTGGTGTAGTTAATGATGAAGCTCCTAGTGTAGAAGGAGATAGAAGTGAACCCATAACATCTAAAGGATTATTTCCTAGTGTGGTTATAGAAGAATAAATTCCAATAAGGGTGACCATTTGTGGCTTGTTTTATGATTATTTCTTAGCTTCTATCTACCCTATCCATGCTTTAAATCATCTCTTATAATCAGTGTTAATTAAATTTAAATCAATAATAAGATCCTTTATTAATTTTATTTTAAGACCTACCATTACATCAAGCTTACTCAAGAGAAGTCCTACAGATTCATTTATTTCCATAGCCTTTTATATTCTCTAATTGGTATATGCTTCAAAATCTACCATCTCCTACCCAAAGGTCACTCCTATGGCCATTGCATGTTTACTTAAATTGATAATAAATTTTGTAATTGAGATCAAAAAGCATCCTTGCTAATAATGAAACCATACTTTTTAGTAAGTGTTGATCTCAACCTCTTTAAGTAGAGTTATGATTCTATCATATTTCTATGTGATATTTTATCCCAAGGATCTCATTTATTCAACCCACTAGTTCAAAGCTTTTCTTATTCTAATTATATAGGATTGAGCAAAGCTCAAATCCTCCAAGGGGATAAAGTTTAGGTATTAAACTTATTCATTATAATCAACTTGAATAATTTTATTACATTGTTATCATACACCCTATATCACCTTCTATCTTTAGTACTCTATTGTAGACATCATCCCATTTACTTTATATTAGGCCAAGGTATTCAGTGAATTAAACATTTCCCCCACATCCCATTCTACCTTGGTCATAATTACCTCTAGAAACATGGATTGGTGTTGTTGTTATAGATCATTTTCTCTTAATTTCATTCCTTTTACTAATTATAAAACTACATCCCCATACACCTTTAAATTTAAGAGGGGATCCTCTTCATACTATTGTTGTTGGCCAGGTCTAGCTATCTTCTTCTTAGTCAACTCAAATAGGGTCTCATCTAACTCATACATAATTATCTAGTTTAGATGGGTAAGTTTTCTCTTGTTTAGTATCTATTTTGGTCCAAACTATTTATCAAATTCCATTAAAACCTATTGAGGGTCCACTATGACCCAATACTAGTTCTCTATTATAGCCAACTACATTTTTTATAAGCAGGATTTATCTAAAGAACTACTGCACCTAACACCCTGCTCTTTCATAGGAAATGGGGACCCACATTTTTTTGGGGAATATAGTATTTTATTTTGGTATGATAGCATTAATAATATATATATTTATGGACTTTGACTTACCCTTTTTGGTATTTTTGAAGTAGACCCTTTAGACACTCAATAAAAATGAAGTAGATTCTTTGAAGTCTTTCTCACAAACCCTTTAGAACCTTCCTAGTTGGCCCTTCAGTCTTTCCTTATTTGACCCTTCTATTCCCCTTTGTCCTTATCTTGAAGGGCATATATCCTTTAGGTCCTTCAAAAAATACCATTTGGAATTTTATAACATTAAAAATTACCCTTCAAACTACCCCTTTGAGACTTCTTTTAGGACCCTTTAGTCATTTATTTGACACTTTTGTTTTCAGTATCTTTGTCCAATACAAAATCTCTAAAGGAATTCTTCTAAAAGATGCTTCCCTTTCAAAAATCTTGTAACCCACCCTTCAAATTTTGCTAAAGATACCCTTCAATCTTTTGAAAAGGTCCCTTAAGGATATGGAAGTACCCTTCAAGAATTTTGGAAATGCCCTTCATTCATTTCCTTTAGAAATTTTATTTTGTACCCTTGCCTTATCCTTAAGAACGTTTATTTTGGGATTTTTTTTAACACAAATATCTGAAGCAATTACTATGGGGTTCCTACCCTCTACTCTTCCCTGCTTATACACTTTAGACAAAGGACAAAGTACCCTATAGTGTGGTCACATACCCTTCAGAATTTTTTCTAGAACTTCTATCCTTGGCCCATTTTCCTCTGAACATGGTTACCAAAAGAATCCTACCCTCCAAGTTAGAGACACCTAACCTTTGAAACTTTTGAAGTGCCCCTTAATTGTATGGAAATACCAATTAAGAATGTCAAAGGTATTCTTTGGGGATTTTGAAGTAGAATCTTTGGGACTTGTGTCATGGACCAAAGTACCCTATGAAATAAACCCTTCAGATCAAAATTACCCTTTGGGTAAATTGAAAAGCTCCTTAACTACAAAAAATAACCCTTTAAAATTAATGTTTTGGATTCCACACCATAATGATATATTTCCTCACATAAATTATCATAGACATTTTGTCTTAAATAAATGACCAAAATAAATAATCCATTGGTGTTGACCCAAACATTTATTCCTTCAATGTTAATCTAAGTACCTTAACTTTTAACCATGCCTTATTTTCATTCAATAAAAAAGGGTAAAATATTTCCTATTGACATTAATAAAGACCCCCACCAACTTGAAATAACAAATTTGAATTAAAATGAGCAAAGCTAATGTTTCATATTTATATCACATGAATTGATATTTAATGAAGGATATTATATACAAAATATGAAGCCATTTTATTTATCATTTTCACTCAAGATATATTATTATTGAAGTATACTTGATCCCTAACAATACAAAAGATACCTAGTTTCTATTTCAAAAGAACATACACCAGACTACAAGTGAGGTAGAGCTAAGTTAATCATGTTGGTATATGGGTATACATAGTAGGTAGAATATTGAACAAAGAAAGAATAAACACATATCTATGACATCCTCATCAAGGTCATCATGGGTAAATAATCCTTAGTTTGAGTTCTTGATTAAGGATCCCATAGAGTTCAAGGACACTATTTGCCATAGAGGTGTTCGATAACAAATATCAACATTAATCATAGTTATGGGATGTTATAGATTTAATGGATGATTTCTTAGTAGATGATGAAACAACACTAGATTTTTTTTCAAAGAATTACTAGCTTATAAATTCTAAAGGTTTCATTTTTATACTACTAAACTAGAGGTCATGCCTTGCATTAACCTTCTCAAATATTTATTTTTTGTAGGAGAAATATCATAGGATACATATTTGTTTCATTATTGTAGTGATATAGTGGTCACATGCATCTTTGGGGATGATTTTCAAATATATTTATCTTTCACCACACCAAATGCTTGCTTTGAAAATCACACCCTAGTGCAATTTTATAAAGATAATTTACTCTAGGGAACACTATAATCATGGTTGCTTCCCAATGAAACCATGGCATGGAAAGGTAGGAATCCAAGTGGATCATTGATGATCAATAAATTTAGAATGGGAATCCACTTAGGTATGGCTCTATTAAATAGATTATATGATATGCCTACAATTCATTTTTTAAACCTAGATTGGGTACCCTTGCTTCACATGATTCTGCTTATTCCCTGGGAGAAATAATTAGTTTTAGGCTAAGGGAGAAAATTTTGCATAAGGATATATTTCCTACCCTTACAATATATTTCTATATGATGCCATATCTAGTTGATATGATCATGGGTACATTTTATAAGGACCTAGGTCATTTATGGTCCCCATCCATAGCCTGCAATAAGAATAGAAAATGTGACCATTACTCATTCATGCACATATATGCCTACTAGAGACACATAGTGAGAATTTTTGAGGATGACTATCCTTAGATATAGAAATATATCTATGGCTCCTTAATGTGATGTAATGGAGGAAACATTATGAAGGGTTTTAATGGGAAGGGTGATTACTTCTTGTATTCAGACATCACAATATTTTTGGTTTGGGGCAACAAGGTGGAGCCTCTAGGTCTTCCCAAGAATATTCATAATAAGATAATAGAATAAGAAATAGATTTCTAGTTATGGAACAACATAGAGGAATACTTGGTGAGACAAAAGAAGGCTTTCTTCCTTAGAATTATTATCACCATTGGAGAAATAACATACACAATGAGGAAGCATCTTGGTGATGTTTCAGCAAAGAAAAATTGATATGGTTTCCCCATAATGTCATGTAGATATTGGGACCCTTATGGGCACATCCACTAACACATTAATGGGATAAACATCATTTATTTCCATCATCCATATTTCTATGATTTTCTCTTCTTTAATTTTGCAACCAATGAGGAGGTATTAGAATGGGTGAAGATAGATGGTTTGCATGAAGATAATTTGAGGATGATTCAAGTAGAGCCCACCATCACCACCAAGTAATTGAACTAATTAAGATCCCTATTCAAAGGATGGAATCATTTAGACTTTTTGAGTAGGTAGTCTCATGAGCAAGGAGATTTTTCTTCTTAAAGATCTCCCTTGTTATTAAAGATAAAGACAATCAAGAAAGAGCTTGGGATTATAGGATAAAATTTAAGGAGTGGAAGAGCTTAAGGAGACCCATTAGTCTAGAATATAATGAATAAGATAGGTATACTATTGATACCATTCTAATTTCCATGGCCACCCCTAGTGTGTCTCATATTCCATCAATTGGGGTAGCCACTACACAAGCAATAGTCCTTTATTCTCTTGATTCTCTTACTTGAGAGAAGGCTCCCTTGGTTTATGTTAGGAGCCAGGGACCCCCATATGTTTTCTAAAAACATAGGTATCTATAGGTATGTTTATGACACCTCCTAGCTTGTAATCACAAGGAGATGAATCTATCATCTAAGACTAGATAGAGGACTAAGATATTGAGGCTAAATTAGAAGAAGCAAAGGCTCTCAATATTTAAGGTACTTCCATCAAGCTACAAATTCAAGGTTCCTCAAGCCTCCCTACCTCTTATTTAACCTTCATCTATATTATTGATACACATATCTCCTCCATGGAAGTCCCCTTTACCTCATCTACTCCTTTTATTGATCCTTTCACAACTTCCACTACATCCTTTCCCACAACCATCCCTTCTATACCCACTAGTAATTTTATTGTGACTTCATGAAAATAATAAAGCATCTAATAAAGTGCTAACTTATTTAGCCACAACCCAATTTACATGTTCAATCTACACAACTTTCCCTTCCACTCCCTATTTTCACTTCTTTGGAGGAAGGAAGGAAGGAAAAGCCACACATTGTGGTAGTCCACCCTCTTATTCAAATTGGAAGAGTGGATTGGTCTAAGATTATATTATCTTCCCTACCAAATTTATTCACAAAGGTAGCCAAAACTTAGAGTCAAGGAGAGGAGGGGGAGCCAAAATAGGAAGATATCCTCACAACCTCTGATACACCCAGTAATATCCCACCTTGGGCCATAGATCTAAGGTAAAAAGCTTCACAAAGGTCTAATTTAAAGATAATTGAGTTACCATCCATGAATACCTTGTTTGATCCTCCCACTAGATCCATTTAA
Source organism: Torreya grandis (assembly GCA_037957365.1). NCBI lineage: Eukaryota > Viridiplantae > Streptophyta > Pinopsida > Cupressales > Taxaceae > Torreya > Torreya grandis. The sequence continues at coordinate 1,167,932 of JARHVA010002741.1, forward strand.
AGGGTTAGAAAGAGGAAGATTAAGGATGACCAAGGATCCAGTGTCATCTTTTAAAAATGATAGGTAGTGTTCTCTATCGTAAAGAGGTAGAATAGGTAGCTATCCATGAAGGGAAAAATTTGGCCCATCAAGATTTGAAAGAAGAGGTGCAAGAAATATGGTCATAAATTGAGTAGCTAAAGGAATAATAAAATACTATGCATGTCCCTACAAGTATAGAAGTTGAGGTAAGTGATACCACCTCAAAATGTTATTACTCCTTAGATGCTTTGGAATTTATGAAGGTCAATATGGCACCTCAAATGAGCCTGGCTAGTCAAGTTTGTATCTCTTTGGCCCAATATAACACAAGGCTTAAAATGTTAGTTTCCTATATAGGTAACTCACTGTATAGTCAAATTAACCTAATGACTATATTTGAAGCATCTAATGTTATGAATTTAGTAGTTATTAGACATGAAGAGGTCAAAGAATGGTTTAAGGCTGTTATGGCCATGCTTCTAAGTTATCAAGCACATAAAGCCCAACTCTTTCAAATTTCGAATGATTTGAATTTATTCAAGGTGAAAGATTTTATGAGAAGGTTAATTAGTAGGATTAATTTTGATAACATTGTTCAGGAGGAATGGATAATTTCAAAGGGATCATTAAAGGTTTGATGGTGGTGAGTATTGAATTAGAGATAATCAAGGTAACAATGAAGGTGATTAAAGTGGAGATATTTAGAAGTAAGTTCCAACTTAATAAGGATGAGCATGCAAAGCTTCTTGAATAAATCGAGAGACTCCATCGACCTTCATTACTTAACTTAGACATCATTTGATAGTAGGATAAAGAAATAGATAAAGTTTAGAAGGATAATGAAGTGAATAAGAAATAGGTTTCTTCTACTAGAGTCACACCTTTTACTTCTACTCTGACTAAAACCCATGCAACAATCTAACCAATGTAGCCCTAATCTACCATGCACCTTAGTTATGTAACGGTTCTTGATTTAAATTCCTCTAATAATTGATTTATTATTTATACATGCATGCATTACATTCTATTTTAAAGTTAATTTTTTTCTATTTATATCTCCCATTCAATTTTTGACTTTGGTTAGAACTACATGTTTTAGCTGCTTCAAGTAAATGTCATGTAAAGACTTGGAGGATGAGGAAACCCCTCCCAAAGATATATAAATACTATTGTATCACCTTTAAATAAGAGAGATAATTTTGTAATAAAAATTAGTGAGCCATTTTTGGTCATCAATAATATTATTATTAGTATTTTCTTTCTAGTTCTATGTAATTAACAACATTTGTATGGATATTTATTTCAATAATCTTCAAGTGTGTTAGTGCTACAAATAGATTCTTGATTTCTTTGATAAGTATATTGATCTTATATATATAAATAACTATTAAATATTGGTGAGTATATTGATTAAAATAACCAATTCAAAATTGAATCATATATTTAGAATGTGTATTGGTGTTTTTTTTGTATAGTTTTCTAGGTGCAAGCTAAACTTGCCTTTGATAATTGACTTTGATTGAGCGTTTATATCTTTTAAAGCGTATGTAGCAACTATGCTGAACATATCAATGTTTGTGTAAGGCTAGTGTATTTCATATAATTTTGTTCTTTAGACTTATTAAATTTTTCTATTTCATGTGTGCACTTGCTACTAGTAACATATATTGATTATAAGAGAACATGAGTCTATCTAGAAGCAATCCATAGGAGTTATTATTTAAATACCATAGGTATTTATTTTTTTACCTTAACTTATCCTCTCTTTGGAATTTTTTATAAGAATATACCCACCTTAGACTAAAAACTAGCTACCCATCCAACTCATCTAGGATACCACCTTCTTATATGAATCATGCCTCTGTCCAAAAACATTATCAACAACTTCCATAATTTGTCACTATTCCATAAATAGGTTGAAAAAACCACATACCTATAACTCATGCCCTAGAGTGGAGTTTACTTCCATTGATATCCTAAAAAGTTATAGGTTACATCATCCACTAAGGTGTGCATAAAACCCACATGAACAAGCACCACTTTGATGCTATGTAGATAATGGTAATTATTGAGTTAGTATCAATATTTAGATGATAGATGTCTAGGAAGAAACTATGGAGGTGACTAGGACAAATTAAAAACTAGGGGATGAAGTGGGAAGTGTCATTATTAAATACAAAGAATAACTAGTGCTAATTGAAGCACTAGTTGGGAATAAAGGAATTTAGGGGATGACAATAGTGGGACTTTTCATTGGTAGTTGGGGACCTAACCTCGTCATAGGTTCAAGTAGAATTGGAGGCAAATTTTCCATAACTAAGACCTTAGAAGTGGATGATATAATGAAAGGATTGATAATGGGTAATGGCATAGTCATGGATCTAATTATGGATCTAGTGATAAAATTGTAGGGTAATAAGTTCATATGGTTTTGGGTTGTAAGATAATATAGTATGCCCAAGGTTTGGTTACTTAGAAATGAAGGAGGAAAATAAACACGCTTTGATAAACCTAGTTTATCCTTGACAAAAAATAGGGGAGGTAATTTTCGTATTGAAGTTATTATTATTGTATTAGGTGGTGTCACTGCTTAGACTAATGTAACATTTTTATCCTGGGGTGGGGCACTAGATGTTGCTCCTTAAATAGAAGCCTTCTCAGTATGTTTCCTACTATCAACTCCTCCCTTCTCAAAAATAGGGGACAATACTTGCAATATCCTTTGACTAAGCTAAGGGTTAGTTGGTCTTTCCTCCTTAGAACTAGTAGCATGAGATGCAGATGTAAATGATCCTATTTGAGCATATTTATGTTTGAAAACCTCTTGAAAACCTAAATATTATAACCTCTCCTTAACCTATGGGATATTGGTGGAATTTAATCTCTACTTAAACTCTATGTCATTGGATATATTGATGTATAAGTTTTCTTCATCCTGAGGATCATGATGGTAGGTGATGTTTAGTTATGAACTATGCTTGATACAATATTTGAATGCTATGTGTTTAGGGTTGCATTCCCTATCAATAGCTCTTTCCAAGTCAAAGGTAGATATTTGATTATCATGAAAAATTATAGTGTTCCAATTCTAAATTCTAAACCAACCAATGTTGGATAGTTGAGGATGAACCAATCCTCTTTTCTTATTCTTTCATAGTCCATCTACCCCTATGGGTAATTGAAAGGAAATTTCTTGTTTAGCCATCTTATCTATCACTATGGTAGGCAACCTAAAGGTGCTTGTCTTAATTCTAAATATGGTTATCACCATGTAATTTGGATAGTACTAGTAGGCTCCTAGGGTGCTTAGTGTTATTCTACTTTCTTCTGATAACATGTGTATATGTCTGTCATGGATGACCCTATACACTATTGGTTAGAATCTCTTATCTATGTCCCTAATTTATTGTTTTTATTTTTAGAATTTTACCTTCAAGAAGGTATGAGGCATGATCAAATTTAGATTAGGATCTAAATTGATGAATTGGGGGAGCTTCTTGGTAGCATAAATAACATATACTAGGTAAGACATCATATAAAAATGTTTCCCTTGGTTGACCATGACCTTCCAAATCTATGATTCTAAGTTGTAGGATATGATTTCTCCTAGAGGGGGAGTTTGTTCATCATCTACAATCATGGATATAAGTGGAACCCACTTATTGTATATGTAGCTTATGTCTTTAACTCCATGAAACTAGTTCATCATAGCCATTCCCATTATTACCCCCTTATTGAATTGGGTGATGGGGATATGGATGGTTTTGGATTTTCATAAAAAATTCCCCTTATTCTCTACCTCATCCCTTAAAACTGCTATAATGTCATGGGTTTGAAGTGATTGGATCACAGTCTCATGATTGTAACCAATCTTTGGTTTGGGTAGATCATAATAATATTGAAAGGTTATCCCAACTATAAAATCAATGTCATGACCCAAATTCAAATATTTTATCTCATTATTAACAATCCTATACTGAAGAAACATTTGGTATACTAAATATACATAGGGGAGTACCTCCAGGTTAGATGCATCATTGTGTAACCTTATAGATTTGAGTGCTAGGATGTCTAATCTATCTTATACATCATTGGATCCTTCCTCATCATATATATATATATATATATATATATATATATATATAAACCTTTTTTCATGGTAGAATAATTCATTATAATTTATGTATTTAATGGCCAATGCAATAGATTTAAAATTGGTGTCCTGAAAGATGATGTGTATTCTATAGGAGTAAAGGAACAGAGCTTTTTCCTATTTTCTAGCTCTAGAAATTCTATCTTTATCCATGGTTTTAATTTTCTAATGGAAAATCTTATTAATTGATATAATGGTGAATAAGTGTAATAAAGTCCTTAGAAACTATCATAGAATATGTCAAAGCTCTTAGTAGATGACAATTTAAAGTGAATGTAATGCCTTGAGACAATAGGATTTAAAATCTGAATGTTAGAATTTGAATTGAAAGATACAAGTCATAAATGGTAAGTATCTTTAACTCACTTTTATTTAAATACCATATGGATCTTTATTTTTATTCTATTGGCTTGAAAAATCCATTTTGAAGAATCAATCAATCATTGCTCTAGCCTTTTCCACATGGCTTATTATCACAGGCTTGAATTTTTGATGAAGTAACCTAGATCTACAACCACTAAAATGATCACCATTAGTATTTAATTTGTACCTAAAACTAGTGATTTATATATATTTATGTGCCACCTAGGTGCCATACTTGACATGTAATCAACACTTGGCACTCTTTCATGCACTTTAGTCTTTTATTTCAAATATTGGGCTATCTGGGAGGATTGCACAATATTCTACCAAGTGTCATATTTTGATTGGATTTCTCTTATTTTGATTTTTAATAGCTCAATCCCTTTTATTTTTTGGGCTAATGTGTCATTGGGACCTCTACTAGATTGTAAAGTGGTAAGATATCATTAGCTCACACTATTGAATGGCTTTTTAATATAATTTTTTTAATGGACACAAACACTATGACACTTTGACATGTATCATATTTTCATTGGATCATTCTTTCCTAAGATTCATGGTTTCCTTTGATTGTGTTGTTATCATGAGATAGGGGTTCACATGTCTTCAGACTATTGATTCTAGCTTCTAGGTGGATTCCATGTAACATCTATCTATACAAGATTTAAGGGACTAGCTTCCAGGTGTCATCTTATCATGAAATCATAGTATTAAGATATTAATCATTTTATCTTAGATGCTAGGGAACAAACTGAGTGATCGAGTGCCAAGTGGCATGATGCAATTGGATCACCTTTTCATGAGACTATAAAAAGTAATCAGGGTCTTGAAAGGATATAAATAGGCACCATGTGGCATGATCTAATTGGGTTATAACTTTTTTAAAGGATAAAATATAGTGATTTAATTATTAGTGGCACATTTCCATTGGGTCACAGGGTTGTGAGACTTGATAAAATATTAGGATCTTTGGAAGGCCAAACTAATTTCCTAGTGACATGCTACAATTAGATCATTGGTTCATATACCTTTTATTTCTCTCCCTTGATATTTAAATTCTGACTGAGTGCCAAGTGGTAGACTTCCATTGAGTCATTGGGTTGTGAGACTTTTTGAAGGATAAAAGATGCGTGACAATGATTGAAACTTTATGTGGCTGAGTGACTAATGCATGCAACATTACCATGTGCCAATTGAGGCTAAGTTGGTATTTTGTTACTACACAAAGGTAAAATAATGAAAAAGTTAGAAAATTTTGTAATAAAATAAAAGGGACAAGTCTAAATTCATAAACCTTGATTACAAAATCTGACTTGGACCCTAATCTAAAACTTAAAATCAAGGTATGTCATAGTATTGGATATGAATTTTGACATAGCCAAAGTATTGCCATGATTTTTAAATCTTAATTAAGTAATCTTGATTAATTATTAAGGATCATACCTTAGATTTTCCAATTGTAACCTATTGTAAGAACACTTTTAAACAAATTAGATCATTAGAAAACCAATCAAATATACATTAATGAAACATTTTAAAATGTACCCATTAACATTTATCATGGACCAACTTGACTTTAAGTATTCAAATCATACAAAGGAGTTTTAATCATGTGGATCGAATGGTAAGGTATATTCTAGTATGAATAACCCAAAATTTTAATTGGTTCCACATTTTTAGGAAAATGGTGCATGTTGATCTCAATAGTAATTAACATTAAAAATAAAAATGCATAGACGACATATAATCATATCAATGTATATGTAGTCTTACTACATGGAATAGAAGTGTAAATGCATATCTATCTACTGTTAAAAAGGATGAAAAAAATTAGGAATATTTACCTTCAAATATGAAAACACTAAGCCTTAATCTCTCCCTTGGTCAAGGTGATTCATAAGAGGTTGTTGTTGTATGTAAGGATGGCAAGGATAAACTAGCTCTAGGATACACAACCTATCAATGTATCCAAAATACTTCTCCATAAGATAAGATCCATATCTCCAAAGAAAGTATGAAACCTTAATATTTCTCCTCAAGTAGAATTTTGGATAAGCAGTGTGCAATATATCTTATTTCTTCTTGTCTTCTTTTATAAATGGAAAAATAAATGTGTTTATACAAGTGGTTATAACCCTAAAAAATTATAAAAGTTTATGATGATAAGGCCAACCCAGTCTACCTCATATCAAAATTGACAAAAATAAACTAGGTCATAGACTAGGTTGGCCAGGGGCTAACCTAGACCCTAATGGGTTTTGACAATAAAATTACAAGGTTTATGGGGCTGACCATGTAGTGTAAACTAAATAAAAAATGGTTTTAGGTTAGGGAAGGCATAATTAAGGTGGTAAATGACTAGATGAGGGTGAAAAAAAGGAGGAAAAGATTAGGGGAATGGTGTTAATAGACAAGAGTATATATATCAAGTGGAAAAAAGAGACAATAATCTTACAAAGAACCAATGGTCTACCCACCCCTTTTTCAGTGCACCCCTTAGGGCATGCACTCAGAGAGATTGACTCGATGGGTTCCTACAAGATAAATACCATCATTAATTGATAAAGTTTAAAAATATTTTGTGTAAATAGATTTCACTTTTGTTTGGTTTCATTTGATTATTTTTGTGTGTCTCATCATTTAATTGATGTTACTCTCTTAAACGAATTATTATATTTTTTTTTGAGCATTCCATTTTAATATGTGTTTATCACTTTACATAGTTTATTTTTTCGTTTCTTTATTTTATTATTATTTTTGAGTCAAGAACATTTTTCATATTGAAAATAGTGTTATTATGCTATTCTATATCATGATGCACTAAGTCTTAAAAAAATTGAATATTTTAGTCCATATGCATAGAACACAATATTCATCATGTTTATTTCATATCATTGGTGCATATTATTTTATGATATATTAAATCAAGGTTGCTCAAATATTACTTAGTTATTAAAGTTTAAATTACTATTGTAAATATAAGGAAAATAAAAATAATAAAGACAACTATCTAACCATGCATACAAACACTTTTCCATTTATTTTATACCATATAAAAATTTGGAAGGATTAACATGTGTGATAACATATCAAAACCAGGAATAACAATTTCTATACCAAATCATATATATCCGTATAACCATCTATCATTCATATAACATTGAAATACATACATAATTGTAAAACATATCCATAATAGGAGTCAAAATCCAAAAATGAATCATGTATATATAAAAAATCTAAAATGTGTCATATTACATCAATACATTGATACATCTCAAAAATATGTATACATCGATACATTAAATACATCATCTCATGTTTGTCCATGAACCTCAAATGGGGGATATGTATCTAGACTCAACTCATATCATTTTGGGTAATCCTTGGAGGAACCATGACACGTGATACATGCCTAATAGATGTCTCATAATAAAATACTATACTAATATCCTTGATGTTATCCTCCTCATAGAGTATTCTTTAAAGGAATATGCTTATTATTTATATGTAACTACCTCCTCATACAAACTCCTATAATGTGTCACATAATCCATATCACTCATGACCTTGTCAAAGACCAAAAAATATCTAGGTATTCTCAATAAATTTCTAGCCTCCACTAACTCAATGCATGTAGTATTTATCTCTCTTATATATTTGAATTAGACATGTGTCATTAGAATTGTCTGTGGATGCATCTTTTATATATATCCCTCCCTCTATACCAAAATCCTCTACCTATAGTCTATCAACCTCCACTTGTATTCTATCAAAATCTCCCTATATCCATAGGATCTCTACTAATCTCATCCCTAAATCGTTACCCTACTAAGTTTATCCTAATGTAATCCTATTATCTCAATATCACATGCCATGATCTCTTCATGTAGATTTTCAATAAGTACTTGGTCTTGCACCCTATTATGATGTGTAATTTCATCCTTGTGGTGGAGTTATTTAGGATCCTCCAATCCCAATCACAATATTGGGAAAACCCCAAGATGTGGGTAACCTATGATAGGGATGAACCTCTAGAGAAGGCTGACTTCTTCTTGATGGATCACCTAGACTAATGATGACATAGGGAAAAGGGTTAAAAATGGGAAAAGGAATATTAATAAGGATAAAAAGATGATACAAAAAATATAAAATGAATAATCCCATAAACTTGAACCCATTCTAGATCAACACAAGATAATCCTAGCTCACACAACTTCTCAATCTAAATCACTACATAAGTATTTCCTAGACTAGGTTCAAGAAGCAAAGAATGTAAACAAAAAGGAGTTATAAGACTCACTAAGAGCTTGCATCAATGGCATAAATAAAACTAATATAAAATTGAAAAAAAAAATTAAATACCTTAAACAAGATCTAAAAGGAGGTTAATGGATGAGGAAGATTCTCCTTCATACCATGCCATCATGCACAACTCACCCAACACAAATCCAAAGCAAGAGATAGGTAAAGAATGTCTTATTATTTATTCAAGAGGTGTTTCTTACAAATCCTTGACAATGTTTAGCCTAATAAAGAGGAGAATATATTGAAATATCTCAAAGATTCCCTTATTATTCATGATATTAGAGTAATTTTGAGAGTCTAGAATCTAAGAGCCTTACAAAATGATAAAGAATAGGGTGATATAAGATAAAGGGAAAGATAGAAGAGGGAACATGTGATCCAAGAATAATCAATGAGATTACACATTTAATAAATTCTCCACCACATTTTAATCTAATCAATTATGATCCTTTATCAACAAATTACCCCATACTAAATCATAAATTTTTCCAACTTTCTCATTCGCTGAGAAATATGCACTAGAAGACAAGAGTCTGTTATGTAGATGACGAGTCATAATATTTGATAGGAGGAAAGATATTCAAATATTCTAAAAAACAATTAAATTCTCTAATACACTCTAAGAAATCCCCAAATCTCTTTGATTTATTTTATATTCTGTCTCCCACTTGATTTCTTATGAATATAAAATATTCATATCTTGAGCCTGACAAAGCCATCACCATGCCTGCTTTGAGTGATGGTAGGTACCCATTTTGTAAAGGAAAAAAACCATGTCAATAGAAAAGACACTTCTCCTAAATCACACATCTAACCCATACTTCAAACCTAATAATAGGTCTATATTATAGATTAAAATTTAATATCTTTTATTGGTTTTCATATAGCTATTATATTGATGTAGACCTATAGAATTCATATCCTTGTTCTTGATCTCTATTCAATAGCTAGTTGCCCATATTTTATTTTTATATTAGGCCTAAAAATACCTATTTTTACTTTGAAACCTAAGGAAGTAAATAACTCATTATTACATAGATCTTCTTTAAAGAGTAATGATCATAGTTGTGAGATAATTTTGTAACCCCAAAAGATAGGCTCTATAAGTTTTAAAACTTCAAACAAAAGGTCAAAATTGTGTTTTAATGGTGATGTAATTTTATTATAACCATCTTGAAAATGAATGCATATAATTGTGACCTTTGACTAAGATATAATGGTGATGGGAATATCCTTGCAATACTTTTTCTTAATTTGACCTTAGTCATAATTATTTTCCATTTGAAGTCCCTAGATTTCAACTTTTGATATCAACCATCAATCTTGGTCTGATCTCTTCAAATTGTGCCACTTTTCAGTTCTCCATTTATCCCATAAGATCTTACTAAATTTTCAACTTCATAAAAATTATTTATCTCTATGTATGATTACATACTCATATTCTAGATATTCTTCTAGTCTAATGTAGTTGTGATACTTGGTATGACCTCATTCACCCTTGAGATCCTTTAATTGGTTAACTCCTCATTCACCATTATATCTCTGTGTATGATTAAATACACATCATTGATCTTCTTAAACCCACTGACATTTTTTAGTTGATAATTGCCATTAGATATCTACTCAGGTACCCAAGATCTTAACACTTGTCACTTATGTATTCATGTTATCCTTTTGACTCAATACTCTCCATTGATTTGATTTATATGATTGAATGCATACCATCAAATATTTGGGACCCACTAACATTAAAAATTTCCCACTTACCATTAGATATTATCCTTAGCTCCTGATATTTAGACACTTGTTACTATTGCATTAAAATTGGGAATATTTGAATTTAAATAGCTATTTTCCAAGGCTTAATCTTGATGTCTATATGGATGTTTCACTCTGCAAGTCTAACTTTGAATGTTTCTAACTTGAGATAGGCAACTCATCAAGTCATGAATTTTTTAAATAATGATATTGGTATGAGAAACTTCATGTTCACATAATATTTTGGCCTAAGAGGATCCCTAAGTGCATTTATTAAATGTTCAACCAAGCTAACCCATTTGATTATGCATGATGTGCTGATGACATTTTGTCTCTTCGATGCTTGTATAAGAACTTTCAAGGATCAAAATGAGTTTTTGAGACCTATGAAACCTAAATTATGTCCATTAAGGTCATGATCACCATGAGGAACTTTGATTAATCCTTTATTTAACAATCTTAGACCTATTTTCAAGTCGCTACTTCTCAAAGATCAGTAAATTACACTTTAAGCTTGTTTAAAGTGTTTCAAAATCTTTGTAAGCAATATGAGATCTTTGGACCACTCATTCAATATAAAACTCTATTCATCTCATACATTAATACATAATCTTTGTATGTAGGCTAAAATAGGCAAATATCTTTGGTGACTCATATGGAAGCATGCCTTCTATGCTTGAGAATATAGGCCATTTGTCTTGACTAGTCCATTGGGAATGGAATCTCCTCTCTTTGCTCTCAGCTGATCTGAATTGACATAAGGATGCCCCTTTCTAGAATATTTATTCTTGAAACAACAAGGACCAAAGGGAAATAAAATAATAAATATGCCCAAGGTACTTGTTGGTTCTCATTTGTACACCTTGTACACTTGGCCTTGTACACTTGAGAGAGAATGTGAAGCAATGACAGAAAACCTGCAAGTATGTCATTATAGTCAAGGAAGGGTTTGGGATCAAGATTAGACTAAATGCATAAAATGACTGAGATGCACCTATAGAGGGTATGGTCAGATCCCTACTATTTTTGGCTTTGCCTGAACCAAGGTGAGAGGACCTATGGGGTAGTTTGTTCACATGGAGAGATTTTACAATTCAATCTCCATGGGGATTTTTGGAAACTATCACATCTGACCAAGGTAAAACCAAACTTGTACACTCCACCCAAGAAGAGTTGTCACATGAAATGAACAAATGTTCTAGATGAGATAAAATCTACTAAAGATAGATTTGCATGTGATTTCAAATTTCATTCAAAAGAATCTTTAATAACATAAGGGTTGAATAAAAGATTACAATGTTTGGATTTAAATAACAAAATGTAGACACATGTTAATTATGTAATATTTATGCATCTAATAGAAATAACACTCAAAATATGTAAAAAGTATATTATTTTTAGGGTATGATAAGATAAGATGAGTTAAATAATTATAAAAAAGGGGAAGGGCATGGTAGTGTGATAGTGGCTTTCAATCAATAGTGATTATTTCAACATTCATGCCATCACTTTTTACAAAGATTTAAAAAACTTTGAATGCAAGCTAATGAAACTACCATGAGTGATTTACACTTATTGCTACCAATGAAATTTAAATACCCAAATAATCCTTGAAATCCTATTACATAGACTAAAAATATATTATCACCTACCTTTACCAAATGAATCCATAAAGCTAGGGTGCCTTAACAATTTATTCAATAACATATTCCCAAATATAATGTAGAAAGGGATTTATCATCTAAATATAAACCCAGGATGACAACCAATAATGATCATAGAATAAGATATCTACTCAACAACATTTTTAAGACATATTACTACTTTCCATAAATAGAAAATATCATAGAACCATAAGCACTTTCATTAACTTGGAAAGAAAATATTACACACATCAGTGTTTCAAAATGATTCCATAGGGACAAGCATGGTGAATTTATTCTATGTTGGATATGGGAGACATATAGAGATGTTCTCAAAGCTTGATAATGTTATATAACTATAACCACCTTCTTAATAAAAATAAAATTCACACAATAATGATCACAAAATGTGGAAGATCATGTATTAAGGAAGAACCAAAGACTAGCAATAGCGACCATAATGACAAAAAAATGAAAAACCAACCTCTTGAATACAAGACAATCCTTATATTTATACACTTTTCACCCATTTTAAATTTCTAAGTACCAAAGTCCCACAAAGATACTCCTAATTAGAAAATATTCCTTTGCCATGCTTGAAATCTTCATGTAACTTCAAGGAAAATGATTTTTGAAACTACCTCTACAAGAAATGATGAAGACATGGAGCAAACCTTTCGATTTCATGTTGGGATATGACTTCCACATGAGATGGAAAGATAATATTCATTAGAGGTTCCAAAAAGACTTTTTCCTCATGTAAAACTACTTAGAGATGCTTTTCTATTAATCAATGACAAATATGAAATCTTCTGTACAACTACCTTTCTCTTATGCATGCCAAAGAAATCCCATTACCTTATGATGATGGCTTGAGAACATTTTTGATTAATGGCTGCTTGAAGATCTTCCTTGGAGTGGCCCACTTTAATATTTTAATCCTATAATATCTTTCCCATGGAGGAGCTAAAAAAAGTGAAGTAGATAAATAATGCATAACTTAGGTTATATTTCCTTTTTCCCCATTAAAAATTCAACTCTCATTCACATCATCAATCTATTGGATGATGATCAATCACAAACTATTTATTTTATTGGTTTCTTATTGAGGGCTTGATACTTGTCCTCCTCACATCTACCTGAAAGACCTTGGACTACTTTGACTCTTTGCCTACCATTGGATCTTACTTGGGTGGGAAACACACTCCATCGAATGATGATCTGAGGGGTAGAATTTCATTGGCTACTATCTACACTTGGCCCTAGGGTTTTACCACTTGATAGGCCCATAGGATTTCTATTCCCCTAGTAAATAGTCTCTATAACATTGAACTCTATCATGTTATTTTGTATTAGCTCACTAAATCTTAAGCCCCATTAAATTGTCAACTATCTACTTGTATTATTGGATCTTTAGAACATGCTCAAAATTTTAATCATGCCCCATGAGCTCAACACTTTTCACACCTACACTATCCCTATGTTCCATTGAATTATTTAGCTATGAACATGTACCTTTAGATCATCCTTCTCTACATTAACATGCATCATAAATTTGCCTCTATTTGAACTAAAATGACTACTTCAAGAGGACTAAATTTGATGCTCATACAACTGTCTTGGAAAATTTGAATACCTATAACTATTTGTTATGCCATAAATTAACGTCCACATGCCTATCAAAAAACATCTATGAGACCATCATATTTACAATTCAAGAAATATTTATTGGGACTTTGCTTTTCTTTTAGGACCTTTGTATTCAGCTTCTTTATCTTCAGCATAATTATCCAACAACAATTATTTTAGGATTTTTTCTTTGTAACTTCTAATCATAAGCCCTTTATTTATCGATATAATTGTTTTAGACATTTTGTTCAAAAAATTTCCTTGAATAAATTAAACTTTGCACTTTTCCCATAAAAATTAATTCTTTAGCATTTTTTCATCATCGGGACAATTGTTTCAGACATTTTGTCTAAAAAAATTTCCCTATAGAAATTGAAATTAGCATTTTCTCCAAATAAATTGAGCTTACACTTTTGCCAAAGGAATTTGGACTTGACATTTTTATCAAAACAAAGAAATTTTGTACTTTTTCCAAAGGAATGACTTTTGATAAGATTTTTTCATTGGTAAAAATTCCCAAAGGATAAGTGCCCTTTGGACTTTTTTGCCATAGACAAAAAGTTTGAAACAAATAAGGACTTTACATTCTTTTGAAACTTCATATTTATTTCAATTTTTTTGTCATGGAAAATTTTCCCAACAAAAATAAGTCTTCAAACTTTTTGTCCAAGACAAAAATCCTGAAGACTTATTTCCATCAGGGAATGTGTTTGTGAAAAAGGCATAGAAATGTCTAAGGGAAAGACATATACACCAAGCAAAGACTAAATTAAGATTTAGCCAATTTTCACATGAACTTGACATTTCAAAGGAACACTTAGAGATAGAATTTAGGTTAAGGACTTGGGAATTTCAACTTTACAAGGGCCCAAAATTACTTCAATACAATTCTAGGTACTAACACTGGCTCTCACCTAGGAATGCATACCCCCTACGGGTGTGTAAAAAACCCCAAAACATAAGACCAGGTGCCAATACATAAGGTCACAAAATCAAGACTTAACAATTTTAAATAATGATATGACATAAAACTAAAAATAAATTATATAAATAAGGCCTAAAGTAGAGGGGTGACAAAGTAATGAAACAATAGAAAGATCAAAACTATACACTATAAAATTAATGCACATAGGTTAAGGACTCAATCAAGGAAATGTTTTAAATGTGTTAAATTAATTGGTAACTCTATAATTCTACCATTCCTTAATATATATAAAATTTCTAGAAACTTAGTGGTAAAGATGAAGTAAACCAGTATTTGCACATGCCTAAAGGTATTGTTTCTAGGCTATAATAGGATGACAAGTCAAAACAAATCCTCTTTGCATGATCTTGAATGTGGATAAGACTATACTAAAATATCTTAGTATTTTTTTAGTAGCTATAAATATTCTTTTATCTTGGCTACAATCAGGTAAGAACCAAGCAAGAGTGCACTAGGATCAACAATGTCATTTGTGCACTCAAAGTACTACTTGAAAGAAAACTAAAAGAATGCATCCTTAGGGGCATAAAAGACAACTCCATATTCATCAAATTTCATTCCCCAAATAACACCTTTAGTGTTGTCAAATTCATGAAAAATAATATCTAGTTTCTCAAAAACATCCACATTCTCAATAGAGCTACCCAATGATACATCCATGCATATCACTTCTTTCAAAGCACACTTCAAATCTTTAATTACATCATGATTTGGTAACTCATTTACTTCTATTATACTATCACCATAATAAATTTCATATGCTAGGACACACACCTTATTGATTTCACTTCAAAACTATTGTGTAATAGTAACATTCATCATTTTCATGGAGGCATACAACTTACACGGGGATTTTTGATAACTGAACATCATAATATCATCATCACCATTAGATGTAGACTTAGGATCATCTACATATTCATCATTGGGTTCATGTATATGACATGGGGGATGTGTAAGGAAGAAATTTTCACACTAATCAATGTCTAAATCATAATTCATAACATTTACCTTGGTACGTAATGGTTCAAGCACTTCCTTTACAACCCCTCTATTCAGACTTCTAACATAAAGTGCAAGCCTATGAGGTATCCCCTTCTCAATCTAACCAACTTGTATGATATCTCTTTGATAGTGGAGGATAATGTCTTAACATTTTTCTCAATCTTGGATACCTTGGACTGTCTTTTTTGGATTAACCAACATTATATTAGCTTGATTGCTCAATGGCATACCCACATCCTTTATGTTGCTCTCTATTTAGATGGCCATATTAAATTCCAACTACAAGTTCATATGAGTGTTATCCCTCAACTAATATACATTATTGATCAAACATGTTGTCTCACTAGGCCTAATATTTTTAGGCAACTACATCATAGCTTTATTGAAACTTGTGTTGAACTCTTATACACACTTATTAGGGTGTATTTTGATGTTTTCAAATTCAGATAAAAGGAACATTGAATAAATTCTATCACCATACTAAATTATAAAAATATTCTTCATTTTTCCCATGAATTAATACATCCATAGGGAAGAGAATTGAATAAATCATGATTGCCTTCCTTTAACATGTGAATAAATAATTTAACGCACACATCTTCATGCTCAACCTCATAATCTTCAATGACATTGTGATAAGACCTCAAATGTTGATCACCACTAATTACATTTTTCCCTTAGAATCTTGGAAGGCATTTCCTTACTTCAGTTGGTACTTCATTAGTATAACCTTCCATGCCATCAAAATTTATAGGTATAAATATGAGAATTCTTAATTTAGGATGTTCATTCTCATTTTTGTCCCTATGCCATATGATTGATTCAATGGTAGGTTTAGGAACAAATAGAAAAAGGATATGAGGGGATGAATGAGGTGGACTTGGTGGATCAAACTTGGGAAGGGATTTAGCTAGTTGAGAAGGAGTTGAATAGTAAATGGGGTTTTAAGGTTATGAATCACTAGAAGAACTATGATCAAAGGAATTATAATAATATTTATCAATATGAATTTCAAAAAATAGAATCTTAGGCTTACCAAAATTTTGATAGCCCACATAATATCTAGCAATTTCACTTAGTTATTTAATAGGCCTTCAAACTTGTCTCCTTATTTGATTAACACTTAGGTCTAAGAAAAGTTTCATAGATGATTCACCTTTGACGGATGACCTTAGTCCTTTCAAATTCATAAGAAATATAACTATCAAAAATGAAGATGGAATTGGTCTTTGTTTGAAAAGATATGATGTCTTGGAGTCACCAATAGAAGTAAAGTTCTAGAATATAACCATTTACAAACTTGAAGCGATACATATTGAAATCATATCTTGCTAAAGTTAGTGATGATGTATGAAAGAAAATAAAATGACTTTTTAGATTCATGTTCAATAAGGGGAAACATCCTCTTAACATGATAAATCCATAGTTCTTTGCAACAAATAATAGATATCCCTAATCAAATATCAAATTTTGGCATATCCCTAGTGGAGTACAATAACATTTATGGCCAAGATAAAAAAGTAAAAAATAATAACTTCAACTTTAAAAGCATGAAATAAACATGAATAAACTTTATTGAAAATGTAGCTAAGATTACTTGCACATAATAGTAGAGAACTTATTCAAACCTAAACTTATACAAACTACTCTCTACAAGAATATCTACCAATATGGGTAACGAGGAATTCTACTTAATCTTTGAAAATAACACTGAAAAAGTGTTGGTTCCTAGTTGTACACCACATACAATTGGCCTTTCACACTATAGAGAGAATGGAAAGCAATGATGGAAAACTAATTAGTATGTAATTGTAGTTGGGGAAGGGTTTGGCATCAATATTAGAATGAATACATAAATTGATTGAGAGGCACCTATAGAGGGTAAGGTTAGATTCTTGATACTTTTGGCTCTATTTAAACCAAGGTGAGAGGACCTATGGGGTAGCTTTCTCACATGGAGATATTTTGAAATTTAATTTCCATGGGGATATTTGGAAAACAACACATCTGACTAGGGTAAAAGCAAACTTATACACTCCACCTGGGAAGGGTTGTCACATAGAATGCACAAATGAACTAGATTAGACATAAGATAATAAATATAGATTTGAATGGGATTTCAACATTAATTTCAAATAATATTCAACAACATATGGTTTGAATAAAAGATTAAAATTTTGGGCTTTAAAGCAAAAAACATAGACACATGTTAAGTATGTAATATTTATGCATCTACTATCAAATAACACTGAAAACATACAAGTGGCATATTATTTTTAGGGTAGAATAGGTTAGGATGATTTAAATGATTATAAATAAGGAGAAGGGCATGGTAGTGTGTTGGTGGCTTTGAATTAACAAGGATTGTTTCAACATTCATGCCGTCACTTATTGAAAAGATGTAGAAAACTTTAAATGAAAGATAATGGAACTACTAGGAGTGATTTGCACTTGTTGGTGACAATGAAATGTAAATAAACAAATGATCCTTGAAATCCTAGAACATACACTAAAACTAGAATATCACCTTCCTTTTCCCATTGAATCCATGAACTAGGGTGCCCTAACAAGTTATTCAACAACATATTCCCAAATACAATGTAAAAAGGGATTTATAATCTAAATATAAACCCAAGATGACAACCAATAATGAGCATAGAATAAGATATTTGATCATTAATGTTGTCCCCCAAAAATATCAATCATTTTTGGGAAAAAATTTGAACTATTTTGGTCCTCAGACTAAAATAATCTCTGCCCTTCTCAAGATTTGTTTTGAGCATTCAAATTCCTCATTTTTCAAGCTTCTCAGAAATCTACAGACTCTGCAGGCTTGAATCTACAGACTATGTAGGCTTGAATCTATGGACTCTATAGGCTTAAATCTATGGACTCTATAGGCTTAAATCTATGGACTCTATAGGATTGAATCTATGGACTCTGTAGGCTTGAATCTATGGACTATATAGGAAGAAAATCTTTGGACTCTGTAGGCCAAGTTAAATAGACTTCATAGGTTGATTTCTATGGACTCTATAGGAAGGAAGCAAGCTCTCAACACTTAGGCAATTTCAAAGTTGGTTCAATGATAAGGTTCAACCAAAAGAGTTCATTGGCAAGATTCTAAGCAAGGATTGAACCATTGAACCATTGAACCTTGAACCATTTTGGTTCAATGGGTTTAATGGGTTCAAAGGTTCAACATCAGTAGCAAGAGTTAAGTGCTTTTGTCAAGGTTCAAAGGTTCAATGAGTTCAATAGGTTCAAAGGCTTGTTTCAAAGAATCTTGGTTTAAGTGGTCAAAGGGAATGAACCATTGAACCAAAGTTAGTTCAATTAGTTGGCTCAATTGGTAGGTTCAAGGGGTTGCCCCAAAGCCAAAGGATTAAACAACCCTTGTGGAGGGTAGAAAGGGGGCAAATGGAACAATTCAAAGGCCAAAAGAGCAAAGGGATTTCTTTTTAAAAAATTCCCTCAATAAAACAAACAAATTGAATTCCTTTGAGAAAAAGACTAAGAAAAGAAATGAATTCTTTCAGACTTTATCCAAAGGAATTCCTTTGGGCAAAAAGTCTAAAGAAATTTAGGGAAGCTGCAGGAGAAAATCCTGAAAGAATTTCCTAAGGCCAAAGACAAAGTAGTTGAAAGAATTCTTGTGGACTTTTTGTCTGCAGGAAAATGTCTACGAAAAAAGTCTGCGGGAAAGCTCCAAAGGACTCCAAAGACAAAAGGCCACCGAAGGACCCCAAAGGGTAGGTGCCCTTGCAGGGGACTCTTGGCTGCCAATTTAAAGGACACTTTTCCAAAGCTAAAGGGTCACTTTACCTTTGGGAGGATGAAAAATAAGAAATTTGAAGGAAGCAGGTAGCAGAAAAGGTTGAATCAAGAGAAAGTTGAAGAAAGTCCAAGGGGTGATGCACCCAAAGACGTCAAAGTCAAGAATAGAAAACTAGCTGTTGGAAATTCAAACATAGTGATGGGTGCACAAATGTCAATTTTAAGGTTCATAAAATAGCCATTGATTTTGAAAAGCCTTAAAGAAGGGCTAGAGAACTTAGCAACCCATTGAAAGAAACTCGAAGGCCATCCAAAGACCACCTGAAGGGTAGATACCCTTTTGGGGGGCTCTTCCCAACCTAAAGTAGACCATT
Organism: Torreya grandis; assembly: GCA_037957365.1. Lineage (NCBI taxonomy): Eukaryota > Viridiplantae > Streptophyta > Pinopsida > Cupressales > Taxaceae > Torreya > Torreya grandis. The sequence continues at coordinate 1,187,948 of JARHVA010002741.1, forward strand.
TCTCAAGGCCCCAAAGGGCAGGTCCCCTTTGGGAAAGATCAAATGACAAATCCAAAGCAATTATCAAGGAAAGTGACATGCATGTAGATGTCAAAGTCACAACAATGAAATATCTGTTGATCTTTAGAAGTTTAAGCGTGGACCTAAATGCATTCAAAGGCTTTAAGGCCAAGACCAATAGGAAGCGACTAAGGAACAAAGCATCAAATTAAATCAAGGACCCAATTCAATTAACAAAAAAAGGAGGAATGATGAGGAAGGATCAAAAACATTTATGCATCAGATATGTTTCTAGAAGCAGATCACCAGGTGGACATTGAAGGATGCAAACATTTAATGACATGACCCATTTCTCTGCATTGAGAAAAGCAAATGGGTAAATGCCCCTAAATTCTAGCATGTCTTCTTAACAAAATTCAATGCAACATGATGTGTTACTATTCTTGAGTCCTTCTTAAAGAGGCTATATAAGCGACTCTATTTTATTATTTTATGTATCTCTCTCTGATTATCAGAAACAAAACTCTGCCCAAATTGAAAGGCATTACTGAGATTTTGAGCTTAGATTGTTGATCCTATTTTGTTATTAGAATAAGAAAGCAAGTGACTTTTTAGACTTTATGCTGTGATATATTTATTGTTGGGGAAATTTTTCTTATGTCTTTTTCCTTAATATATTTTCTATTCCTTTAATTCAATAAGTAGAATTAGTGAAAGTAGTTAGGAAGGTGTCCTGAAGTCAACTGTGGATAGACTTTGTGCCCCCATAATTACCTTTAGTGTGTTTTCTTTTTGTTTCTATGTAAAGGACCTTAGGATGACTTTGTGCCCTCATTGTCCTTCATATCTCACTCTTGGGCAATTGAGGTGGAGACTTTGTGCTACATCTCAATTTGTTGGTTACTATGTCCTTGGTTACATTTTACAATTACTACCAGGAAGATTCTTGTGGTTTGTTGAATAATGCTTCTGAAAAAAGAGGAGTGCTTTCTGTCATTATCCCTAAGATTTTTTCTTTGATCCACATGTGTCATCTCTAAAAAAAGAGAGATGGATGGTTTATCCTACCCTTGAGTATTATTTGCTATATATATATATATATATATATATATATATATATATATATATATATAGCATATCTATAGGGAACCCCCCTTTGATGAGAGGAGAGATTAGTCCCCTTTTGATGTGGTGAACCTACACATTTGGATGACCAATCTTCCTACTTTGGCTGATTAGACCTATTTTGTTTATCAGTATGCTGATCAACAAAATAATCAACCAATAATTTTTGGTAACTCCGTTGGGGATATACATAATTTTGTGTAATTTAGAACCTCAAGTTTTAGATTGAAACATCACCTATGTCTTACCCATTATAATTATAACCCTTATCCATTATAGACTCTGGCAACTCCATTTCATGTCTTACCCATTATCCATTTATAGCCTTACCATCTTCCTCCACCTCTGTTATTTTATCTAGTCCACAAAACTAGAGCTGTTGGGAAAGAGTGTGTAGTTTAAAGCCTCAAGCTTCAAACTAAAGCAATGTCAATTCTTTTCCATTTTCATTTAACAATCTGGTAGATTCAAGGTATACATGAAGCCAAAGGGCTAAAGGTATTATTGACTCGGTATTTGAGTTGGTACAACAAAGTAATTTTGATCTATTTCCTTTACCATTTCGCCTCCAATGAACCAAGAGCTTTCCTCCTACTAAAGTCAGATCTCCATTTCCAAATGAAGTATCCACTTCTAGTGTTGATAAAGCTTTGCCAATAATTATGCCTCTAAGATTTGTTATTCCTCATTTTTATAGTCATTTAATGGTAGTTCAAGGCCCCTAGGGTAATTCTTTTGGTCCTCTCAATATTACTCCACCTCTACATGAGCTTCCACATAGTTCAAGAAAGAATTTCCCCAAATTCTATGGTGATGGGAATGTTCATCATGATGAACACATTGTAGCCTTTAGCATAGCCTATGGTGTAATTGGAGTAGAATTTGAAGATGTAGCAGTCAAGTTATTTGTAGAAACATTACAAGGTGTTGTTATAGATTGGTTTTATCATTTACAGGCTCAGTCGGTAACTAATTGGAATACCCTCAAAGCTATGTTTGAATCTAGATTCAAACCTACAAAAGGTGCACATGCACTTCTAGGTCAACTTACATAGATGAAGAAAGAACCTCATGAACCAATGAGGGACTTCATAGCCAAGTTTGACAAACTGAGGAACATGATCCCTATAATTGCTTGACCTACATCTGAGAATCTCAAATGCTTCTTCATTAATTCTCAATTACCTAAAGTAAGTTTTCTTTTGAGATGTGCTGGTCAAATAGATCTTGCTATAGCTCAAATTTTCACCACTGAGGTAGAAGATGATCTCATCTTAACAGGGAAGATAAGAAGAGATCTAAACAAAAATAGACCCTCATCATCTTCTAAATATTCATCTATAGACACCACTGATCCAATGGTGCAAAAGCTGGCAAATGAACTACTAGCCTTGAAAAGACAAATGGCACAAGGTATGTCTTTTACTCCTTCATATAAAGATATTCCAAAAAGGATATTTCCAAATTAGTCATATCAAGGCAATGCTACCAAGAATCAAGGGTAGCCAGATCATCTTCCTCCCCCATAATAGAAACTTGCCCTTGAAGCTCCTCCAACCAACTTAGTAGTTGGATATTTGGAAATAGAACATGCTTTCTCTTTCCAACCTAAGTTTGAGCAATAAAATGATGTTGATTTCCTTATATAAAATCGAGAAGAATCAGTTGGCGACTCCCACATTAGTTTCCTAAATTACCAAGATGAACCCAGAAGCAAAGGAGAAGCTTTTGATGGATCATATGTAGTGTTTACCAGGTCCAAGAACCAATTAGTCTAGCAAGCTAATAAAGGGAAGATAGAGGGGCAACCTCAACCAAAAATTACAATTGATGAATGTGGAACCACTCTACCTTTCCAGTCAAAGGATCCAGTGATCACCCAAAAGGTAAGTACATCAATTTCATCTTCACCTTCTACTTCAATTTCACAAACCAACCCTCTTCCCATCCCTCCTGAAACCCAAAAGGTTGAAATGCTTTCCTCTATTCCTAGTATAATTCAACTATTTGACATAATTGATCATGCCAAGAAGACCAAAATTCAAATGTCTGAATTTGAATATTTGTAGTCCAATCCTGATCAATTGGATAAGCTAGAACAATGTGTCATGAGCCAAACTATCCCTGTAAGACAAGAGGTTAAGAAAATAATTTTTGATTACCCAAAGAACATGCCCATGCCAAATAATATTGTCATCACTCCAATTGCCCCTGGGAAAATAGAACCTTCATGTGTTTCCTTATTGATAAATGGTTATCAACTCAACAATTGCATCATTGATTCTAGGGCATCTAATAATGTCATGCCTGCTAAAGTCACTGAGTCTCTGGGCCTCACACTGACCAAGACATTTGGGAGATGTTTCTCCATGAAAAATAAGCAATTACCATTTTTGGGGCAAATCAAAGATGCCCAATTTCCATTTGCAATGTTTCCAGAAAAGAGAATCAAGATGACTGTCTTGGTGACTGACATCCTAGCATCCTATGGCATTTTGCTTGGATGAAATTTATGAAAGGACATGGGAGGGGAACTAAGCATGGACCTATCTGAGGCAAGAATCCCTATCAAAGTCATAATGAAGAGATTTCTCCCTCAAAAGGAGGCAAAATATGTGGTCACCCAAATGTCGACCCCTGCAACAAAAATTCTATTTGAGTCTTTAGGCAGGGGTAATTATTTCTTGACCACAGAGGATGTTCATGTTTCTACAAATGAAAGTCCTATAGCTGACAATCTAGGAATTGATCCAAACAAGAATTTAAGAGAATTGCAGTAAAAATAATGAAGGACCTTCCATCTCTAACGAAGAGAAATCTGATAAGAGATCATCTTCTGATGATGCTTGGATCCTAGAATCCAATGGCAACAATTCTTCTACCAATGATGGAGTTGGGACTATGTTGATATCTCCTTAAGGAGATATTCTTCCTTCATGCAATTTGTAATTCACCAACACTAACAACATAGCTAGATGTGAATCTCTATTACTCAGATTAAATATTTCTCAATATGAAGAGATCAAACTCCTTCACATCAAAGGAGATGCTAAGTTAATAGTTTGTCAAGAGTTTGATGTGGAAAATCCAATCATGTGCTGGACTGAACCAGAAGAACAACCAATTATGGTAATGGACCATGCTACTGCAAATCAAAATTAAGAAGAGGAACCCTTCAGCAAGAAAGTAAAGAGTTATGGCTTTCAAATTGAAGACCACATCCTACCATGGGGCAAAAAGAAGAAAGAGCTAAGAAAAAGATGGAAAAAATTGGTTTCCTAGTGGAGAGTTCCATTCACCTGTCACCGTTTCTAAGGACAAAATGCCTTCTTGCTAGTTTATTAGGATAGAGTGCTATTTTCACTACCTCTCAAGAAGCAACATCTAGAACACTTCAACTCTTGAAGTATCAGATCATTTCATTTGTACATATGTATATTTATATAGTTTTTAATTCAATTTTGTTTTGTTTGTTTCCATTTTTGATGCATTTCATTTCTGGGTAACATGACTCTGTAGCCCAATGATACACATGAAGACACTAGAGATTCTAGATTCTAATCCCTTCAATTTTGTTTACAATTGATAGAAGTTCCCCAACTGGAGCCAGCTATTGTCCCCCAAAAATATCACTCATTTTTGGGACAACATTTGAACTATTTCGGTCCTCAAAACAAAATAATCTCTTCTCTTCTCAAAATTTGTTCTAAGCATTCAAATTCCACATTTTTCAAGCTTCTCAAAAATCTATGAAATCTATAGGCTTGAATCTATAGACTCTGTAGGCTTGAATCTACGAACTCTATATGCTTAAGTCTATAGACTCTGCAAGCTTGAATCTACATACTCTGTAGGCTTAAATCTATGAACTCTATAGGCTTGAATCTATGGACTCTGTAGGAAGAAAATCTACAGACTCTACAGGCCAAGTTTAACAAACTTCACAAGTTGATTTCTATGGACTCTATAAGAAGGAAATAACCTCTCAACACTTAGGCGATTTCAAAGTTGGTTGAACGACAAGGTTCAACCAAAATAGTTCATCGGCAAGATTCTAAGCAAGGATTAAACCATTAAACCATTGAACCTTGAACCATCTTGGTTTAATAGGTTCAATGGGTTCAAAGGTTCAACATCAACAGCAAGAGTTAAGCACTTTTGTCAAGGTTCAAAGGTTTAATGGGTTCAACGAGTTCAACAGGTTCAAAGGCTTGTTTCAAAGAATCTAGGTTCAAGTGGTCAAAGGGAATGAACCATTGAATCATTGAACCAAAGTTCATTCAATCGATTGGTTCAATCGGTAGGTTCAAGGGGTTGCCCCAAAGCCAAAGAATCAAATAGCCCTTATAGAGGGTAGAAAGGGGGCAAATGGACCAGTTCAAAGGCCAAAAGAGTGAAGGGATTTCCTTTAAAAAAATTCCCCTAGCAAAATGGACAAAGTGAATTCCTTCAAGAAAAAGACTAAGGAAAGAAATGAATTCTTTATGACTTCTGTCTGATGGAATTCCTTCAGACAAAAAGTCTGAAGAAATTTGGGGAAGCTATGGGAGAAAATCCCAAAAGAATTTCTAAAGGCCAAAGACAAAGTAGTTGAAACAATTCTTGTGGACTTTTTGTCTATGGGAAAATGTCTACAAAAAAAAGTCCACGAGAAAGCTCTGAAGAACTCCAAAGACAAAAGGCCATCGAAGGACCCCGAAGGGTAGGTGCCCTTGTTGAGGACTCTAAGCTACCAAATTAAAGGACACTTCCCCAAAGCTGAAGGGTCACTTTCCCTTCGAGAGGATAAAAAACAAGAAATTTAAAGGAAGTAAGTAGTAGAAAAGGCTAAATCAAGAGAAATCCAAAGAAAGTCGAAGGGGTGATGTGCCTAAAAATGTCAAAGTAAAGAACAATGAACTAGATGTTGGAAATTCAAATGTAGTGATGGGTGCATAAACGTCAATTTCAAGGTTCATAAAATAGCTGTTGATTTTGAAAATCCTTAAAGAAGAGCCAGATAACTTATCGACCCATTGAAAGAAGCCCAAAGGCCATCTGAAGACTGCTCGAAGGGTAGATACCCTTATGGGGGACTCTTCCTGACCCAAAGTAGATCATTTCTAAAGGCCCTAAAGGGTAGGTCCCCTCCAAGAAAGATCAAATGACAAAGCTAAAGGAATTACTGAGGAAAGTGACATGCCCGTAGACATCAAATTTGCAACAAAGAAATAGCCATTGATCGGTAGAAGTTTAAGCATGGACCTAAATGCATTCAAAGGCTTTAAGGATAAGATCAACAAGAAGTGACTAAGGAACAAAGCATCAAATTGAATCAAGGACCTGATTCAATTAACCAAAAAAGGAGGAAGGATGAGGAAGGATCAGAACATTTGTGCATCAGATATGTTTCTAGAAGCAGATCACCAGGTGGACATCGAAGGATGCAAACATTTAATGGTGTGACCCATTTCTCTACATTGAGAAAAGCAAATGGGTAAATGCCCTAGAATTCTAGCATGTCTTCTTAACAAAATTCAATGCAACATGATGTGTTACTATTATCGAGTCCTTGAAGAGGCTATATAAGGGACTCTCTTTTATTATTTTATGGATCTCTCTCTGATTGTTGAAAACAAAACTCTACCCAAATTGAAAGGCATTACTAAGACTTTGAGCTTAGATTGTCAATCATATTTTGTTATTGGAATAAGAAAGCAAGTGACTTTTTAGACTTTGTGCTGTGATATCTTTGTTGTTGGGGAAACTGTTCTTATGTCTTTTCCCTTAATATATTTTCTATTCCTTTAATTTAATAAGCAAAATTAGTGAAAGTAGTCAGGAAGGTGTCCTAAAGTCAACTGTGGAGAGGCTTTGTGCCCCCATAATTTCCTTTAGTGGGTTTTCTTTTTGTTTCTGTGTAAAGGACCTTGGGATGACTTTGTTCCCTCATTGTCTTTTGTATCTCACTCTTGGGCAATTGAGGTGGAAACTTTGTGCTACATCTCAATTTGCTAGTTACTACATCCTTAGTTACATTTTGCAATTACTACCAAGAATATTATTGTGGTTTGTTGAATAGTACATTAGAAAAAAGAGGAATTCTTTCTGTCATTATCCCTAAGATTTCTCCTTTGATCTACATGCATCATCTCTGAAAAAGGAGAGATGGATGGTTTATCCTACCCTTGAGTATTATTTTTTGTTTTTATATGTGTGTGTGTGTGTGTGTGTGTGTGTGTGTGTGTGTGTGTGTGTGTGTGTGTGTGTGTGTGTGTGTAGGGAACCTACCCTTGATGAGAGGAGAGATTATTCCCCTTTTGATGTGGTGTACCTACACATTTGGATGACCAATCTTCATACTTTGGCTGATCAAACCTATTTTTTTTATCAGTATGTTGATCAACAAAATAATCAACCAAAAAGTAACATTTACAAGACATTATTTTACTTCATCAATATAAAATAGAAGATACCATAAGCACTTTCATTAACTTTACAAAAAAATATTACACACGTCATTGTTTAAAAATTCTACCATAAGGACAAGCATGGTGGATTTGATCCATGTTGGATAGGGGAGACACATAGAGATGCTCTCATAGATTTTTAATGGCTATATAGCTATAAACATCTTAATAAGAGAAAAAAAATGTACACAACAATGATCCCAAAATGTGGAAGAGCCTATACTAAAGAAAAACCAAAGACTAACAACAATGACCACAATGACCAAGATAATGGCCAACCAACCTTTTGAATAAAAGACAAGCCTTCTAGTTTTAATTTTTTTACCCATTTCAAATCTATAAGTGCCAAAGTCCCACCAAGATGATATTAGCTAGATAATATTCCTTTATCATGCCTAATATATTCATGTAACTACAAGGATAATGATTGTTACAACTTCCTATATAAGAAATGATGAAAACATGGATAATATCCTTTTATTTCATGGAAGGAGATACCTTCAACATGAGATGAAAAGAGAATATTTATTTGAAGATCCAAATAGACTTCATCCCCATATGTAATTACTTGGAGATGTCTTTATATTAAGAAATAGAAAATTTAAAATCTTCTAGATAGTTCCCTTTATCTTGTGCACACCAAAGAAATCCCATTACCTTGTGATGATGGATTGATAATATTATTGATTCATGGATGATTGAAGATATTCTTTGGAGTGGATCACTTTGATTTTGTATTCCTATAATATATTTCCCATGGAGGAGCTTGGACAAATAATGTAGATGAAGAATGCACAAATTAGGTTATATTTCCTTTTTACCCTTTGAAAAGTCTAGTCTCATTTGCATAATCGATTTACTAGATGCATGATAAACCACAAACCATTGATTTTCTTGGTCACTCATTGATGGCTTGACACTTTTCATCCTTGCATCTCCTTGGAAGACCTTGGACTAATTCAAATCTTTACCTACCATTAGATCTTGCTAATGTGGGAAAACATGCTCTATTGAATCATGATTCAAGGGGTGAAATGTCATTGGCTACTATTTTCACTTAGCCTTAAGGTTGTGCAACTTGGAAACCCTATGGGATTTATCTACCCCTTATAAATAGCATTTATAACATTGAGTGATATCACACCATATGGAAGTAGCTCACTAGATCTCAAACCTTATTGAACTATAAAGTATGCATTCACGTCATTGAATCTTTAGAATATGATCAAATTTTTAATCATGATCCATGAGCTTGACACTTATCATTCATGTTTTGGTCCTTGATTCCTTTTACTTATTCATCTTTGATCACAAACCATCAGATCATCCTACTCTATGTCAACATGTACCATATATTTTCCTCAACTTGAACACAAAAAACTACTTTATGGGGCCTAAATTTGACTCTCATGTAACCATCATGAAGCATTTGAATCCCAAAAACTATTTATCATGGTTTAAAATTAACTTCTACACACTTATCAAAAACATCTATGAGACCAGCTCAAGAAAAATTCTTTGGGACTTTGCTTGTCTTTAAAGAACTTTATCTACAGTAAAATTATCTTGAAACAATTTTTGTGGGATTTTATCTTTGGAACTTCTACTCCCAAACCCTCTATTTATCAAGAGAATTATTTCAGAGATTTTGTCTAAAATAATTTCCCCAAAGAAATTAACTTTTGCACTTTTCCTACAAAAATTGAGTCATCAACATTTTATCATCATCGAGACAATTATTTTGGACATTTTATTCAAAATAATTTCCCTATAGAAATTTGACTTGGAAAAATCTCTAAAGAAATTGAGCTTACACTTTCACCAAAGGAATTTGGAATTGACATTTTCACTAAAATAAAAGAATTTTAAACTTTTGCCAAAGGAATGAATTTTTTTTGGCTATTTTCCATGAGAAAAATTCTTGAAAGACAAGTTCCCTTTAGACTTATTTCTTCAAACAAAAATGCCAAAACAAATGACTTTACATTTTTTCTAAAACTTCATAAGTCTTTCAGGCTTTTTGTAATAGACAATTTTCTTGATAGAAATAAGTCTTTAGACTTTTTGTATAAGAAAAAAAGCCTAAATACCTATTTCTATTAGGACAAGTGTTCACACAAAAATACTAAAAAATTCTAAGGGAAAGACATATACACCGATCAAAGACCAAATTAGGTCTTAGCCAACTTTCACATAAACCTGACCTTTAAAAGGAACACTTAGAGATGGAATTTGGGCTAAGGACTTGGGAATTTTCACATGACAAGGGCCCAAAATTACTTTAGTACAATTTTGGGATCTAACAAAGCTTATGGAAGGGAAACACAAAACAAAAAGGAAATTAACCTAAATAAAGCAAGAGAAGCTAACCTGCTAAACAAATGTGCACACATGCACTTAGACAAAAGCATGAAATTTACTTTCATATATACAATATTTTATAAAAATTTATAAGTACCTCCCTCTTAGGTCAAGTGGAAAACATTGATTATCATTCACTTGTAACAAACCAAGATGAAAAATACTTTGCATTGGATGTACCAAAATTGGTGAACTAGGTAGTTTGATGGCTAATCCTTTTGATGTGCTCTCTAATGGATGAAATGGAACAAACATGTCTCCAATGTAGACATACTAGTCTAAGTCTTCCAATCTCAGTCCATGCTAGACTACATGAGAACTTGATTTATTTTTTTCATCACTCTTGAGAAATCCTTGCATGAAGACTTCATTTATTCTCTTGGGAGCAATTGCACTTCGTTTAGTTGATGGTTCAAAAATACCATATACTTCTACCTTATCCCTATGCAAATTAGGATTGATCATTCTTAGAACAACATGATCATAATGTTTTAAAAAAAGGACATGTCTTTTAGCCTCTTTAAAAACTTTTGTTTTGGCATTAAATGGTTACCATGACTATTTAGGCTCTTTACTAGTATGTTTATCAAATTGCATCACCTAAGCACTTGAGATGTCTCCTTCATCAACCTCACTCAAGATTTCATCTTTTTATTCAACTATAAATGAGGGTTGATTTAACCATCTAAGGTCTAAAAAAATTCACTTGTCTTACTCAAGGTATGATCTAATTTCCTCTAGCTCCAACATATTAAGGCTATCCTCAACTAACACCTCCTCTTGAAGTGGACCAACCTTAGGCACCTGGTTCTAATCCTCTTTTTCATTTATGTAGAATTGACCATCAATAGTCCATTCAATGTCTTCTCTATTTTCAACTTGAGCATCATCTTCTTTAGGAAAGTTTGCAACATTAAGCTTCTCTATTTCACTCAATAAATCTAAGAACAAATGTTTCCATTGATATTGTAAGTTACTTGAGCTAACCTTGACCTCCATTTCAAGTTCATGAAGGTTGTCCTCTTTCTTCTCATCAAGATCATGTAACTTGAAAGTTGAAACATATTCTTATCTATGAAATGGTTTGATTATCATGATTTACTGTTTATATAAACTTTAATTGTCTTCCTTCAACTCACTTTTGATTGTAAGCTCCTCAACTATCCTTTGTAAAACATGTTCATTCCCCAAGAGGGAGATGGTGGGAGGATGAAGAAGTTCACCTTGATTGTAGCTTAAGAGAGTGTCCTTCTATCTATGGAATTTAAATGACTTATTTGGTGGCTCTCAAGGAAAGGAGATAGAGTATCAAAAATCTTCTACACCAAACTCATTGAGCTAAGCTATGGTTACTTGATTCATTTGTTGCATAGCTAACTCTTACTCTACTAGGACTAATTTTTACACTACTTTAACCAACACCTCCTCTTTCTTTCTTATGTCCTTATGAAATGATTTCCATGATGGAAATGAGTATGAAATATACACTTCTTCCTTTTAAATGGTTATAGGAGAGGGTGGTCTCATAATTGAGGGCATGACATAGCCAGGGTCAAAAGTCTTGGAGAAGATCCATGGTGGATTGGATCCATGTTCTTGAAATGGAATGGGCATATGGGTAGGAGAGGGAAAACTAATATTTGACATATTATTTCTCCCACTAGTCAAACACTTTTTCAATAGATAATACCCACACTTTCAACTCTTACTTATTAGCTTGTGGATAGTCACCTTCTTCAATGGATGCCCACACATTCCAAAACTCATGCAAGAATATCCTTATCTACTCCATGGCATGAATGGGGAATTATTGTACAATTTTAACCCCCTCATTTATATTCATGATTGTTCTACGTTGGTCTAGTATTGCCTCTCTAAATTTTAACAAGGATGGACTTTGAAAAGGTTTATTAGGGGGTTGATCAAGAACTCTTGAAGATTGATCTTAAGTCTCTTTGAGTGGAGAGGACATATAATACTTATCAAAATGAGATTGATTATCTTCATAAGATATCAATACACTATATATGTTATAGATCATGATTATCATCATTATTATGTCATCATTCTCACAATATGACAATCATTTACCTTCACAAATTAACCATCTATTTTTGACCAACTAAAGAGCACTCTTTGCCTTTTTTAGAACATGAATAGGGATGATACCAATCTCCCCTATCAACTCAATGTAAATTGATAGTGCTTACTTGACTCCTAATAAATATGTAATAGGATAAGCTAAGTCTTAACAAGGGGAATTAGAAGAATAATTTGAATGTAAAGGAGGCTAAACTTAGTCATATGTAGGGGTGGTAGGACAAAGGACATGATAGGGTTGATAGGATATTTGAGGGCCACTTGGGGGAATATATAAACATTATTTTCCTGATAAGTGTGATGCTTAGGTAGAAAATAATAATATTGATTAAAATATGGTTGATTGTATATACCAAATTATGATGATTAGGCACTTATTTTATTGTTTGTACTAGCTGATAGATGCTTAAAGTTTCCATTCATGTTTGAACTCTTGCCTCCAAATGCTAATGAGATGAAGAGAGAACCAAAACTATTCACTAGTGAATAATGTAGTAAGTCCCATTGGGCATGCCAAAAACTATTATGATGTGGAATTTCACCATTTTTGGGGAGTTATTTCAGATCTTCCACTCCTAGTCAAAATATTGGGACAAATAAAGGCTATGGGTAACCTATAATGGGGTTGAACCTCTAAAGAAGGTTGATTTCCTCTTGATGGATCACCTAGACTAATGTTGACACAAGAAAAAGGGGTATAAAGGGGAAAATAGATCCTAATAAGGATAAAAAAAGTGATGCAACAAATATAAAAGGAAGAGTACTATAATCTTGAACCCATACTAGATCAGCACAAGACAATCCTATCTTACACAACCTCACAATCTAGCTCATTGCATAAGTATTTCATAGACTAGGTTCAAGAAGCAAAGAACGTAAAAAAGAGGAGTTCTAAGAATCACTAAAATATTGAATCAATCAAAAAAAATAACACTAATAAAAAATTTAAAATAGATTTAAAATAAATTAAATAAGGTTATAAAGGAGGACAATGAATGAGGAAGATTCTCCTTCACACCATGCCATCATGCATAGCTCACCCATCACAGATCCAAAGCAAGAGATAGGTAGAGAAAGTTTAATTATTGATTCAAGAAGTATTTTTTACAAATTATTGATAGGGTTTATCCTAATCAAGAGGATAATATCTTAAAATATCTCAAATATTCCCCTCCTCTTCAAGATCAAAGAGTCTTTTTGAGAGTCTAGAATCTAAGAGCATTACAAAATGAGAAAGAATGGGGTGATATAGGAGAAAGGGAAAAAGAGTAGAGGGAGAATGTTATCCAAGAAAAATAAATGAGATGACACCTTGAATCAATGCTCCACCACGTTTTAATCTAATCAGGATTGATATTTCATCAACAAATTAGCCTGTATTAGCTCCAAATGTCTTCAAGCTTTCTCATTGGTTGAGAAATATACACTAAAAGATAAGAGTCTATTTTGTAGATGATGAGTTATTATATTTACTAGGAGGAAATATCTTCAAATATTATAAAAATAAATTAAATTCTCCATTGTGCTCCAACTAATCCCCAAATCCCTTTGCTTAATTTTCTACACCATCTCCCACTTACTTGCTTATGAAGACAAAATCTTCATCTCTTGGGCCTAAAAAAGCCATCACCATGCCTAATTTGAGTCATGCTAAGTAACCATTTTATCAATGAAAAAAACCATGTTGATAGAAAAGACACTTCACCAAAATCACACATCTATCCCATACTTAAAAAATGGTCATAGGTTTATATTATAGATTGAAAACCAATCTCCTTTATTGGTTTTCCTATAGCTATTATATTGATGTAGACCTATAGATTTTATAGCCTTGTTATTGATCTCTATTAAACATCTAGTTTCATGTATTATATTTATATATTAGGCCTAGAAATACCTATTTTGTCTTTAAACCATAAGGAAGCTGAGAACTCATTATTACACAGATCTTTAAAGAGTAATGATCACAGTTGTGACAAAATTCTACAACCCCAAAATATGGGCTCTATAAGTTCTAAAACTTTGAACCAAAGGTCGAGACTATGTTTTAATGGTGATGGAGATTATTATGACCGTCTTGACTATGACTAAATCTGATTGTGACATTTGACCAAGCTTTAATGGTAATGGGAAGATCCTTATAGGACTACCTCTTGCTTTTACCATAGTTGTAATTATTTTCCATTTGAAGTCCCTGGCTTTCAAATTTTGATATCAACCATCGATCTTGATATGAGATATTCAAATTGTGACACTTATTAGTTATCAATTTTCCTCATACACACCATTTATCTATATTTATAATTAAATTTTCATATCATATATATTCTACTAGTCTAATGTAGTTGTGATACATTGGCATGAGCTCATTCATCCTTGAGATCCTTTGACTAGTTGATTCCTCACTCATTGTTAGATCTCTCTCTATAATTACATAGAAATGATTGATTTAATTGGAATAATTATCATCTATTGGTTAATGCTTATTTTTTAATATCTGCTCAACTACCTAAGATCTTGACACTTGTCACTTGTGCATTCATGATGACCTTTTGACTAAATGCTCACTATTTATTTACTTTTTATGATTAAATGTGCACCATTAGATATTTGGGACCTAGTGAAATCATATATTACCTACTTTCCATTATATATTATCCTTATTTTCTAATATTTTTACACTTGTCACTCTTGTATTAAACCTAGGAACATTTGAATTCAAACAGATATTTGCCAAGGCTTAATCTTGACATCTGCACAAATGATTTACTTTGTAAGTCTAACTTTTAATGCTCATAACTTGAGATATGAAACTCATCAAGTCATAAATTTTACATAGGATGATCTTGACATTAATAAATTCATTTCCATGTAATATTTTGACCTGAGAGGCTCCCTACATGTATTTATTAAATGTACAACTAAGCTAGCCCATTTTCTTTTACATGACATGTTGATGATATTATAGCTCTTATATGCTTATACAAGAACTTTCAAGGCTCAAAATGAATTTAAAAGATCTATGAAACATAATTTATCTCTATTAAGGTCATGATCACCATGAGGAACTCTACTAAATTCTTTTTTTAACAATCTTAGACATGTTTCCAACTCACTATTTCTCAAAGATAACAAATTGCACTTTAAGCTTGATTAAAGTGTTTCAAACTATTTGTAAGTAATATGAGATATTTGGACCACTCATTCCATCCAAAACTCTATTAAACTCATCCTTTCATATAGAAGCTTTATATATATGCCAAAATTGGCCAATAGTTCCTACTCTATCTCCTCTATTTATGTGCATCTATAGCACATGCTTCATCTCTACATCACCTCCATCTCCTTTCATGTCACTATCAATAACTACTATAGGAGTCTCTCCTTCTCCTACTAGATCCTTTTTTATGGGTATCATTATTATGTACTTTCTTATATCATCAATTATCATATTTACTATTATCTTCTCTCATATCCACATCCTCTATCTAGTATCATATCTCCTAGTGATTTAACCTTTTAGGGTTTTACAATGAGAAACCTATACTTGGTTAAGGGGATAAGATGCCTAAATCAGTTAGATAAATATGCATATTAAGAACTTGTTTGTTTTTATTTTAACCTTGTTTGAATTTCTAAAAATAGAAATAAATAATTGTAAATAAAGACTTATCTAAAAATTAACTATCATAGATGATCTAGGTTCTGAAAGTTTAGATCTGGGTAGTAGTTTGTGTCTTCAATAAGATTCTAGTGTTCATCTATTCACTAGAAAATATCACCCAATATGGACAATAACATCATATATGTGTAGTATCTTGAATATAGCACTAGTTTCCCCTTTTTGGCATTATTCCTATTTTTTAGGGACACTTGCACATGTGTCTCTATGTTTTGTTCTTGTGTGACCGAAACGTAGAGCTCTATGTTGTACCTAGAAAACATAATTTGATGTGAAAAACCTAATCTCCTTGTAAGTATGCAATTGTAAATAATTTTGTGTGTGTCAGTAGGATGGACTATATATCCTCAACACCCCATTATGTATACATTTACCTACATACAAATACTCTAAAGAGGGATCGAGCCTGATGTAGTTCTTCCACCTAGTATTTGATGAAATCATAAGTGAATGTTGGAATTCGAAAGGCCTTGGATGAATTTAATGTGCTTGATCTTTGAAAGTATTTAAAATTGGGCTTAGGCTTTCTATAAATGGTAGTATGTAGAAATTAAGGAAGAATAGGGATCAAATACCTTTATTTTTCACAAATTTGTCTTTAGTTTGAATTACTTTTTCCATCTATTTTCCATATAGTAAATAGAGGTAGATTAGAATTGTATTTATAAGGTTTTTTAGTTCTAAAAATAATAAAATAATATTAGGCCAACCTTAGGAGGGACACACATTTGAAAAATATCCACTAGGAAGAGCTAGGGCTATGGATGATAGAGCCTATTTGGGGGCACTAGTGCCATATGGGTGTAGTGTCCTAAATGTGGCACTAATGTCCTCTTTGTAAACTAGTAATAAAATTGTATTGGGGCCTGAGATGATAATTATGGGACTCTATTTTGATTAGATGCAGGTGACTATAGTCTATTGAATGATTGGAAAAGTAATTATAATTCTCAAGGAGAGGTCTACGACTAGCTTAGGGACATGCTAATGTAAGTAACACTCTTAGTATCCAATTACCACTTTTAAATGATTATATTTTCCCCCCTATATGTTAGTAATGTAATAAAGTAAAATGAATAGTATAAATTAAAAATAAGCATTCCTAGAATTACCTTAGAATTGAAGCCCATGTATTTAAGTTTAAATATGTGAATTTAGGTCTATTTATGTGGAACACGATCTAAAGCAATGTCCTTCAATGAAGCATGCAAAAATTAATCCTTATTTACGAGATGATCAAAAGTAAAATACTATGTTGAAATCAAATAATCGATTAAAGCTAAGAAAAAGAAAGGAAAGGAATGAATACACCTTTTTGATACATAAAAAAATGCATGAACTTGGTGACAATATCTATGTGTGAGCATGCATAGTGATCATATCATTAAATAACTTGAACTGAGATGATGTTTTACTTAATCCTCATATGGGTGGCTCAAGAAATCAATCTAGTTTTAACTCCATCATTACCCACCCTGCTTAATACATCTTGATCTCTGTGAATATCTTGGGTAAGACTGTAAATGTGTCTAACTATCTCCTGTAGGTTGCTCAAGAACTCATGTAGGATTAGAATCCATCATTTTTCCCTATGTAAAGTAGATGCATCCATAGTTGTACTACATAAAGTGATAAAATTATCTAAGTAAATCTAACTTTATATTCAACTCCATGGCCACTTCGGTATATTAGGTAGCTTTGGGTCACTCAAGAATGCTAACCACTATAGATGGAGTAGGTCATGAATCAAGTGATAACCTAGAATGTGATAGTAAGTGTATATAGTGTAGAGAATGACATGATTTTTTCCATTTAATCTAATCAACTTGTCTAAAGCTGAGTATATAGAAACCAATATGCTACACACATGCCCCTAATCTAGTATTTGAGTATTCTAAATTTGAGTCAAATATGTAATAATTGAACCTATCTAACTTATATGAATGTATAAGTGATCATGCCATACATGATTCCCCTAAATATGAGCAACTAGTATGAATCTGAGATGAAATGAATGTAATTGAGATAAATCTAAACATAACTACCAAACTTATGACTATATATGTATAAATTTGTACTATACCTAGTGTACTAATTTGAATTATTTGGATTGTCCTAAAGCTAAGGATACTAGACAGTAACACCCAATAGTGGATAATAATTCCATATGTTTCTATTTTCCCAATACAGGTGGTAATGACTACCTAGTCTAATATTTATGTGATCTAAACTAACTACTAAGTCTCTATTATATTCTATGTTTTTCCTAATTCTAATGTCTAAAACTAAGTGCATGTGCTGAAATTTGTCTATGAAAAGAAAAGTAAAAGCTTCATCTCTATGAAAAACCCCACTAAATTCCCCCTCTTTTAAGTGTGTTGAGAAAAATATGTAATAACTTCCCTCTAAATAAGTATCTCTATAAAATGTGTTGACCAGAGCATGTGCATGATATTCCAATATAATGTAAAACATAACATCAAAATGTAAATGTCTCTGACCATAATTAGGAAATGTAAGATTCATGTTGTAATAAAGCATTACACAATGGTGTCAATAAATATGTAATCAATGCACACAACAACAAAATATAAGTAAATACCTAGGGTATGGGGTGTAATATCCATCACAATTACCAAATAGGAAGGTTAGAAGCATGATGTCTCTTATGGAATCAAAAATGGGTGCGTGTGACAAACAAAAATAAGTGTCATAGTGTAGAAGCATATAAGGAAGCAACCATACAAACACATGAGAAATTAAAAAGGTATGCCAAATGGTTAAAATATAGTGGATATGGGCACATGTCACTAAATCTAAGAATGAAGACAAACAAGGACATGTTCAAATATCCACATACACAAACAACAAGTAGTTTGGCATAGATCCACATAAAAGGACATGTTTAAATGTACACATATAAAATCATGAAAGAGGACACACAAGGCACATGGGCACATGTATAAGGAATAAAAATAGAGAAGTGGCATAGAATCCAAATAAAAATGTAATATTCAAATGCCATTGAATATGAAGGAAGCATAGGAAGACAATCAAGTCTAATCTAGGAACTAGAAATGAAAACATGTATAAATGTGTAGTAAAAATAATAGTAGATGCTAGGATGCATATATACTAAGTTTAACTAGTGATAGTAGCTAAAATATGATAAATGAATAAAAATGATCAATGTCAATATAAATCAATGCATAAATTACAATGTATAGTATGTAAAGATAAAACCTGGTAGTAGAAACTATGTATGAGATACCCCCAAGTGGGTAGATGTATCAAATATATAAACTTGGATAAGTGTAAATACCCCTAATGGGTAGATGATATATGGTCTAGATTAGTATAGTGGATTAGAGTCCTATCTAGAACCTGTAGGCACTCAATAAGAACAAGTGAAACATATGTGTATAATAAAAATGACTATACTATGATAGTTAGTAATATACAATATTTGGAAAGTAGTATAAATGTAAACATAGTATGCATACAATCTATAAAATTTTATATTTTGGAAAATTTAGAATATTTTTTTTATCTTTGATATGTTAGATTATTTTTATATTTTCTAAGTATAAGATATATATAAGCAAATGAAAATAAAATATGTACAAGGATTGAGAGAGAGAAGAAAGTATGTACAATTAAAATTGAGAATGAAATTTCATATTTTATTTTATGTAGAATCTCCTTAGATGCATGATGTTCAATGTATTTTTTACTGACTTTCCATTGAGTGAAGCTAGATGATATACTTTCAGTCTAATATTTTTGGTTATTTTTTATGGTTTGAGCCAATTGGGTTTAAACTATCATTTATTTTCTTCTTTGGAGTTGACATTTCTTAGATTTTCTTTTAATACCATATCATTAATTTTGAATTCCCAGTTAAGGACTCTATTATTGTAGGTTCTCTAGATTCACTTCTGATAAGATATCAGATGCTCTATAACTTGGATATGTGTATGATCTAATTATTCTAGTTTATGGAGATGTCACTCTCTATACTGTTCATCTATGATGAGTCCTTTTAAAGATTTTATAATATGATTTTATGTTAAATTAAGTAACATAACCCATTTGGTAATATGACATGAAAGATGTGGTTTTGACATAAGGATTTTGAAGGGATCAACCTTGTTAATGATCTATTTTTCATTTTTAATCATGTAGTGAGGAAGTTTATGAGTAGCAAAGACTATTAATAAACAAAGAATTTTCATTATTGCATAATTTTTCTCATAGTCAACTAGTGTATGACTAATATAGTAAATCACCCTTTAATTATGTTGGTCATCATGTTGTGCTAGGATTAACCCTATGGCATGATCTATTACAAAAGGTAAAATATGAGTGGTTTACTAGGTATATGTGAAACCAAGATAGGAGGGTTGATCAATAGTGCTTAAGTGTATCGAAACTCTCTTGAAATGTAAGATCCCACTAAAATTAAACATCCTTCTTAATTAATTGAGTGAATGATGGGTTTTATCAGTGAGTTATCCCATGCATCTATGAATTACATAATTCTTTTTCCTTACAGGGATCAAATTTGTTTCAAATTAGTAGGAGGCATATCCATGATTAATTTGACCTTCTTAAGGTCAAGTTTTATGTCATGTTGAGATATAATGAAGCTCAAAAGTTTCCCTAAGGAAACTCTAAAGACACATTTCTTTTCTTTAAGCTAAACCTTATATTGTCTAAGTCTTTCAAAGATTTATGACAAATTAATGGCATGATTTTTTCATTATTTTGACTTGAACAACAAATTATCAACATAATCTTTCAATTATCTTATGAATGAGGTCATGAAATGTATGCATCATAGTGCATTGGTAAGTTTCACCAGCATTAGTTAATTTAAGAGACATTACTATATAGTAAAAGGTACCCCATGGTGTTGTGAAAGAAGTATTTTCTTGATCTTCTTTGACTATCTTGATTTGATTATACCCTTAAAAACATCCCTAAATGAGAGCATCTCATAGCCAGATGTGGAGTCTACTATCATATCAATCTTTGGTAAAGGGAAATCATCTTTAGAACATGAGTTTTTGAGGTCTTTAGAGTCAAAAAAATATTAGATTTGTATATTGGGTTTGATAAGAAGAAATATATTTATAACCCATTATGGATGGGTAAGTGGCCAAATGAAACTGGCATATAACAATCATTATATTTTATATTTAACAACGAGAGCTACTTTGGGATGAATTTTGTGAATATTTTAATTTATTGGTTTGACATCTAGATATAATGTAATTCTATGTAATATGATTGATGGATCAATATTAGGTATACCATAATAAGAAAATGCAAAAAATTTAGGAAAACTAGTTAAAATTTGATGAATATCTATGTGTTATTATTTAGTAATGTTATATCCAAGAGTATGATGTGAGGAACAGTCTTAGTGCCATAATTAAATTCAACTATTTATTCATTGAGCAATGTAGATTGATCTAAAGTATATCGTGTTGTAGGTATTATATCATCTATGTTAGGTAAAATATGATCTAAAGCATAAAAATGTTCACCAAATTATGCTTGAGTACTTATAGAATGAGAAAACCTATTCTTATGATAGAAGGAAGGGAGATCCTCATATGCACCAAAGAAATATAAGAGAGCTTCATCATTATCAATCGCATTGAGAACTGGTAGATCTAGTGAAATTGTATCAGCAATGAGGTCGAGTATATGACTAAAAGTGTATAAAAATGATTCATTATATGAAATTCTCATGGGATAGGTGGAAAAAATGTGATGTTTTGAGAGTCATTATGAGAGGATATAGCATTAGATTTATCATTTTTGTAACCAAGTCCTTATTTTCCCTATTGATCATATGATTCAATGGGAATTAGAATTACCTATTCATGTTTGCCAAGGCCTTGATCTATATAAACAATCTTTTGAAAATATCATAATGTAAAAGGTGAAGGAAAATTATTTCCCTATGTACTAGAAATAGCTAGTGGAGTTGTATGAATCTTTGTAATTATACCCTAGGGTGGTGTACTATCAAAATCCATCTATGAAATATTGTTATGTGAAGGATATATATGTTGATAATAATTAAATGGTTCTTTATCTATAGATCATGTGTATATATGGCCTCTATATCTAAATTTTAAAAATACATGTAATGTTGATGAAATGGCATGCACAGCATAGGTCTACCATGTAAGAGATTGTAATTGAGATCATTTGGCATGAATTGACATGTTTTACGTGGTGTTTGATGTTTAAGGGTAAGGTTTAATGTGATTTAGGCCAAAAAAATTCATGGAATATTTCAAACCCTCAGATGCTCATATTATAAGGATCCAAATTTGTAGTATGGATGTTAAGATGACATAATAAAAAAATGTTTCAAATATTCAACCTTGATCCATTATAAAATATAAATCATTTTACACCTACCTCATTAATTCACAAATAGATATAGAGAGGTAGGTGTAGATATATTATGTAATAAGGTGGAAGGTCATCTCTCTCAAAATAAATGTGCTCTTTTGTCCATTTCATAGTGTTCATAATAGAAGCCACATAGGCAGGCTCAAATGTTCATGGTACTTGAATATCCCAAAGTGCTATATTAAAATATATTTTTATGTGTTAGAGTTTTGTAATAAATCTAAAATGGAAATTATACTCAAAAAATTACTACTCTAATCCATAAATCCATAATCATAGGTATTTTAAACCTACTGAGCTTCAGGATCACAAGAGCACATCACATCTTAGACCAAAAGGCCTACCAAGAGTGTAGAGATAAAATTATATGTAAGATATGAGTTAGATATTTGTGATTTAGAAGATGGATGGATAAGTAAGACCAATGATGCTATGATATGTCTAGGAATGATGTGAAAGGAGTGAACTGGATAAAAATATAAATCTAAGGGGGATTAATCAATTTTAGATAATATAACTAGTGATTAAAGAATGATGTCTTAATGATTTTAAACATAGAAGAAAGATAACATGATATGGAATATGATAAATATTGGATTTGATAGTAAACATCATCTATACATGTATTGATGTCTTTCCTTAGTTCATTTTGAATTGAAGGGAATAAAGATGCAAATGAAAGTATGAAACTTTTTAACAAAAAGTAATTTATTTCTTCATCATTATAATAATGATGAGATGGGTTAGTTTATGCACATTTTTTTTAGAAAAATAAGAATTTGTAACCCTAATGTGTATTGTATAGGATTAGGATTTTTGGAATCTAAGGTTTCTTTATACCAATTTAGATTAGATGTAAAATAAATTGAACCCTAATATAAAATTTATTTTAATTAGCTAGGTTGTATAAAAAATAAAAAAATTAGAAGGATTCAACCCTAAATTTATTTCTCAAAATTTGGATGAATGCAAGCTACGTTTGAAGTAATTTTTCAAAGTAAGATGTATTCACAAAATGATTTAACCTTTTAAGGTATTAAAGTGAAAAACCTCTATTCAGTTCATGGGCCAAGACACCTAAATAAACTAAATAAATATGAAATAATTAAGTATTAATTTGTTGTGATTTTGACCTTATTTTACTTTCTAAAAATATAAATAAATAGGGATAAATAAAGACTTATCTTAAAACTAACTATCACAGATGATTTAGGTTCTAAAAGTTGAAATCTAGGTAGTGGTTTGTGTTATCAATAGGATTTTGGTGTTTTTATGCTCATTAGACAATATCACTTAGTATGGAGAGTAGAGAAATTTATGTGTAATGTCATCAATGTGTCTCTAGTGTCCCTTTTTAAGGACCATTCATGTTTTCTAGGGGCACCTACACATGTTCTTGTATGTTCTATTCTTGCATGATTGAAACTTATATATCTATGTTGTACTTGGAAAACTTGATATGATGTGCAAACCCTAATCTCATTACATGTGTGGCATGAAAAATAATTTTATGTGTGTTATTAGGATGGACCAAAAATCCTCAACACCCCACTATGTAGAGAGTTGCCTACATAACAATTCCCCAAAGAGGGATCAAGATTATATAGTTTGCCCACCTAGTTCTAAATGCAAGTGTAAGTGAATGATAAAATGAGAGTTGCCTTGGATGTATTAAATTTTTTTGAGATTTTAAATTCTTGAAAATTGGGCTTAAGGTTCTTTTTGATGGTAGTATGTAGAAAGTAGGGTAGAATACGGATCTAATACCTTGATTTTACATAATTTTTTCTTTGGTTTGAATAGATTTTGCATCTATTTTCCATCTACTAAATATATGCGGATTAGACTTGTATTTATAGGATTTTATTTCTTATGTGGATAATAAAATAATCTTAGGCCAACCTTAGGAGGGTCGCACATTTACAAAACTATCCATTGGGAAGAGTTAGGGCTAAATACAATAGTGCCCATTTTGGGAAACTAAAGCCATGTGGATGTAGTGTCCCAAATGTGGTGCTAATGCCCTCTTTTTATAATATTAATCATGTTGGATTAGGGTATGAGATGACAATTTTGGGATTGTGTTTTGACTAGCTGTAGGTGATTGTGGTCTACTTAGTGGCTAGAAAAGTAAGTCTAATGCTCAAGGAGAGGTCTATAACTAGCTAAGGGATAGGTTAACTCAAGTGACACTCTTAGAATCTAATTACCATTTTTATATGATTACAACTAGATATCCTCTATTATTCATATATTGGTCTCATAGATCATCTCTACATACCTCCCTTTTGTTTTGTAATAACTTTCTTGATCCTAGCCTCCAATATTTTCCCTCATGGATGCCTCAAAAAACTCTCCATCAACCTCTGTATCCATGTCATTATATGATCATATGGATTTGTCAATCTTGTAGGTTTATATCTATCACACCAACCACCATACCCATCTACCATCCCTAAATAACCCACATTCCTCCTATGTTTAAATTTCATTATCTATAGGTGTTTCTAGATGTGATTTTTATCCTTGGGTCAATACCTTCACCCCACTAATATCTCTTTCTCACAGACCTCACAACCACATGTGGTTCCACTAAAATATGGCTTATATTACCAAGCTATCATAAAACCACATCGAACCTATATCACTCAATCACATTCTCATGAATATTGATAATTTAAAACTATGTCATCACATAGTCTATAAATCCCATCCTATGTCAAGGGAAAATCCATCTCCTTATAAGGTATCCATGTGATCTAATCATCCCTAAGTTGATCTATCAATCTCTTGTACTAGTCAAAATCTAACAAATGTGCTCTTTGTAAACCTATGATCGCATTCCATCCATACACAATAACCTCATCATTTAATATAACACTCATATGACCTATAATATTATTTATTATAATGTGCTCCCATTCCCATACCTATAGTAATGTCAAAGATCTAATATATCTTTGATATGCATATACTACATGGTGAATATATATATACAAATGTGTTAACATAGGGACCATATAAAAATAACTCACCCATATCCATCATGTCACTAACCATATCCAAGATTCTAATAGGGCATAACCTCGCACTCTTTCCAAGTAGTATAATAACACTTAAAATAACCATGAGTATTATAGTCAAATCATATGTATCTATATCCATACAATAGTTTATATTAACCCCTCCTCTAATAATCATGGTTAGCTCCTCTCCAAATATACTATATAAGTTAACTACTTGTGCTGCTTAACCCCAATAAACACATGTCCCTCATATCAAGATCCTTAGGATCCTCCATACATCCTCTAAAGTAAAATCCATCTCATTTATTAGAAGGTGAAACTTAAAATTTTCACTATGCTATCTCTCTAACAAAGATGATAATAATTCTCTATCCACCTAGATCTATGGTAATGTATTATAATCCTATCACCTATAGTGCCCCAAACTCATACTTTGTGAATCTAGCAATCTATATCAATGCTTTCGATGTCCACTTCCATGTGGCCAAAATAGGTAATATCCCATGCACATAAGCATGTTCACACCATGTTAATCCTAAAATCATCTAGTTAAACCATCCTAATTAGTTGCATAACCATTTCACTCATAAATGTCTAATCCTATCTAGAAAAGCATTTTAATTTACCCTAGATAGTCATTAACCTCATCTACTATCTAACTATACCCAATCCCTAATGCCAAGGATGAATTTACCTCAAAAGAAATGAATTATCCACATATTTTTACAAATTAAATATTTCCATGAATGAATTCACTACCAACCCTAGTGAATTATCCACTATAATTCCAAAATTCTCCATGGCTACTAATGAATCTAAAACTAAAATGCATGAATTTGCCAAGATTATCAGTGAATTTACCATTACAATGTACAAATTCACCATATGTATCAATGAATTCACCATTTTATAATACAAATTTTCCACCCTCTTTTTAGTTATTCTTCCCTAACAATTTCTCTACAACATACAATGATTTTTCTTCTCCATTGCTCAAATTTTCTATTCCATTTAATGAATTCACCATTTTTAGCTATTGAATCTGCCAAAATGAAAATTGTGAAATCATTTTCTTCATCTTTTATAAGAATAAAATTCCCTCAAGACATTAACATAAAACTAAAAATTATATTTACTATGTTCCCACTCCTCTTTGGACACTGATAAATCCTCACATGCTCATTGTGATGCTAATATATGAGGATATGGTCCATTTTTCTCTCCAACTCTAGAATAAAATTACCCCAAAAAATATATAAATCAATCAAAAATAAATGAATTTGTAAAAATGATTTTCAAACAACCCCTTTACCTCTATTTATAAACCACCCCATCACTCAAATATTTTCCATCTCAAACCCTTATTTTCACATTTAAAATCCAAATTTATCCAAAATTCAGGCCAAAAATCTATCAAAGGGATAAAGTATTTATCATTAATTATAATTACCCATCTTTTAAACTTTTATCCACCACATAAACTCTATATTTTTTATTTTTTGGCATGTAACATACCATCATCAAGATATATCATTCCTAAATCCACTCATATGACCCATGAGTCCTAAGCACCATCCAAGTGTGCAATCATCAAATGTGAAATATTCCATTTTTGATCTATTCTCTAGTTTTTTAAATGGCTAGGTGAAAATAAATTTACATATTTTTTTGTCTTGAAATTACCATATCAATTTTAGTACTTTAGTTTAGTAATGGTTTTACTTATACTAACATCATCATTTTCCCCTCACATCATTTCAAGTGTTCATCCTTTTTTTCCTAGATGAACACTCTAGAGAGAATTATCACATTATTTTTTATTTATTTGGGGAAAATTTTCTTCTTCACAATCATTAATGCTCTACTTTGTTCACCATTCTTTAAAATTGTATTGCTTTAAAACACAATTTTAAATAGGGGAAATTGTAGACACCTAAAATTCACAACTTAGTGTTGAAATTCACTTTACTGCACTCACTCTTCTAACTCCATAATTCAAATTCAAATTAACTTTTCTTCCCTCCAAAATTAAAATAATTAATTCACATCATCTTCCTCCAAAATTAATTAAAACTATATATTTTACACCCCACCTAAACATCCTCCACATTTGTCTCAATTATGTGTTGACTGATCCAACCACTCCTCAACTTCTTCAACTACCATGAGAGTCACCTTAGAACATTTGAACTTATAAGTTGACTTAATTAACTGACTTGATCCATTCTTGATTACTCACTCAACTATTTCTCATTTATTCTAAACCCATGGAATTGGTCATCATAGTCATAGATGAAGAATAATTCTTAACCATTGATTATTTTAATAATTTAAAAAATTCAAATAATCCTCATCTATCTAATTAAACTCTCCTAAGACTATAAATTAACATACAATCTATCATTTTCAATCATCCAAATTTATTATAATGAAGTTGTATCAAATTATTATTGGAATATAAGCCATAAAAAATCCTCATGCATACCAAAACACTACCCAATTCCCTTTATCTTTAATAAGAGTAGAGCACCCACATTTGTTGCATTTAGGATAAAATTACATTCAATAAAAATTGAGGAATCTTATTACACTTTAGTTTTGTAAGTGTGTATTTAGTTTTTTTTTTTTTTTTTTTTTCCTTTTGTTGCTTTATCATTGAATTCTATTTTTTTAGTTTAGATTTGATTTGATTTCTTATCTTGCATTATATAATTAGAGCTTATACAATGTTTATTCACTCTTTGTCACTCTCTACTTCATTGTCTTTCACTTTTTGATATTCATCATAGGTAAGGACTGATATTACATATGTTTCATTATAGGTTTTTTCATGAAACATAACTTGATATTGTGTCCTACATCTAGGACTCCTCATTATAGGTAAGTTCAAGTGTGCACTCTTTTTAGTTTTACTCTAATACTTATACATTTGATGAATTAGTAGAATAAAAGTGGGGAATGCAGATACATAAATTAAAATTTAAGATTAAATAATGCACTTATGACCATTATTTTATGAACTTATCTTTATACCTATCTTATGACCCCTTTTCATCACTTTTTACCACTTTTCCCACTCCTTTAAGTTGATAAATGACTTCAAATTTACTAATACCTATTATTATCAACTTTAGACACCATTTAGTCCCTACCTAACACTCATAATGATTAAATCACCCATTAAACAAGATCAACCTAGGAGACCATAGTGCACCAATCTCATGTTCTTTCCCCCTCTCATGTCCTCTTACTAATTAACGTCTAATTTATAAATATAAACATTAGATAAAGGTGGACTATGTACCTAATGATTCCCATTTGAATGAGTCTCATATATATTTCTATATAAACACTTTTAAAACCATTTGACACATAGGAGGATTTCACATTGAAAACACTAGAGTCATAATTACACATTAAGATTATAGTACTAATTTCTCCAAATTATGATTGCATACATCCCTATCAACCCAAATCTCAACTATAAATACATTTTATAGGTCACAATTAATTTTAAAGGCACTTAGTCACATCAATATTTCACTAACATATATCATATTACACCATATATTCAAACACCATAGTATCATGGGAGAAATAATTGAAGTTTGATCCCTCTTTGGAGTATTGGTATGTATGCAACACTCAAAACAGGGGGTGTTGAGTTCTCACCCAAATTTAACAACTAATCTATTTTTTACCAAATTTATTTTAATATATGATTTTTAATGTAAATCAATCATATAGTGGTCTTCATATGTGATTGTAAGCTCTTGCACTAGATATATGTTGTACAAATAAAGATACAAATAACCCATAAACCTTTATTTCCTAACTATAAGTGGAAATGAGTAATTAATAGTGGACAAGAGTTCCACCCATATAGTGTCTTACCCATGGAATTATTGTCTATACTTATTTATAGTTATTGATTCCTATTTAAAGTGACTACACCACTCTACACATCAAGTTTTTGGCTCTAATTCCTCTTGTAGATATAGTTTCCAACTAAGTCATTTTTTTCTCATTAAACTTTGATATTTCTAGTAAATTTATATAATAAAGTAGCTACAATTATTGAATGATATTATTTTTATATAGTTCTCCTAATTTTTCATTATACTCTGATTCAAAAGGTTACCTTTATTACTTTAATACCCTTAATGCTAGCTTGAAAATTAAAAAAAATAAATAAATAAAGTGTGTCCATGAGTAATTTTCATGCAACATAATTTGATAAACTATAAAATATGATATAATTTTAGGAAAAATATATAACACTCTAACACAAAATTGATGTATTTGAAAACATGTTACCTCTGTTCCTATATAATTTTGCATAGACCCTCAAATCTATTTTAGTCCATAAGTATTTATCTGATAATCTAAGCCAAACTAATAATATAAAATAATTTGACCCTTTGAATCATATAACATATCACAAAATTTGAATTATTTGTGTATGGAGGATTAAATATATATGATAAACACATTTATATGCATGTATAAGGGGAAAATTATGTTAACCTTCATGCACTCAACTTTGCAAGCTCCAGTTGAGACAACAAATGAAAAATTAATTATAGGGGTAGCTTAATGAGATAAGGAAAGACTAGACTAGAGGAAAAAGGAAATCAGAATGTAAGATTCAAAATTTGAAGTTTCTAAATTGAAAGGTATTGACTAGAATGAGAGATGACACCATAGGAAAATAACCTGCTCTATGGAGGTAGTTTCATTCAAGAATTGTCATTCAATGGTAAAAAAAGGTTAATTAAACTTTATTATATTATGTATATAGTTTGTCTTGAATGTGTTATAAATATGGCACTTGTTGTTTGGAAAAGTGTAAACAAGGTTTTGTCTTATGCTTGTCTTGACAAGGCTTGTTTGAATTTTTTTTGTACTCATGCTCATTTTTTGATTTTTTAAGATATATTAATTTAAGATAATTTATAAAAATGAAATGTTTATAATATATAAATGAATATATTTAAGTGAAATTAAGAAGATAGATCTAACATGTAAGTTTAGATATGTCTAGGTTTTCTAGATTTTGGTGTGTGTGTGAGTGTATGCATGTGATTGTAAACTAAAAATTATTGGTTTTCCATTTGGCATAGTTCACCAACTCTAATAAAAATATAGGAGAGGAAAGTATCAAATCACAAGGATTCCCCCTTCCCTCTTACCTCTTCTAAAATGAATCAATATTGGAAATAGCTTCCTCAAGGTCTTGGTTATTGGGTCCTAGAGTACCAAATACTTTACTTGGTTGATTCAATATGTTCCATATAAGGGTATGATTTTTAATAAACTTAAATAATTTTAAAGTGGACTTGGTTTATTGTGCTTAGAAGAACCAACTCATTAATATTTATCAATGAACTTCCTTATTTTTTGGTACTTTTATTTTATCTAAATTCTACATTTCATAAAAGAAGACATGTAAATGAATGAATTCCAAATAAAAATTTAACACTTGATTACAATTAAAAATATTCTTAAAATAATCTAATAGAGACAAAAAATACCAAAAGAGAGAGTGTAGGGAGAAAAAGAAGATGATCCCACTTTGTAGATAGGATAGTTTAATCCATGTTGAGTAGACCAATCCATTGAGAAATTTGTATCTACTTGGATAGCATGACACAACCATAAGACAATGATGTTGAAATATTTTTAGGATCAAGTAGCTATGTGAAAGGGTGAAGAAAAGTCAACATGCACATGCACATAAAATTCATATCACTCATAAAGATTTTAGATAAAATATGTTTCATGAAGCATAGATCTATAATTAATCCATACTCATGTGAGCTAAAATATATCTTCAAATAACCTTGACTCATGAAATAAAGGAAAAAATAACTAAAAAATAGTAAAAGGGGGTCTAGTTATCTATTCTAAATTCTAATACTAAATGGACCATCCCCTAATACAACATAAAACTAGTGTTTTATTGTAAATAAAATATTATGGAGTCATCAATCATCCCACTAAAGGGTGGTTACAAGAAATTAATGAGATGTGTTTATTTGAGATAAAATTTTAATCAAATAATATTAAATCTTGAGGAAATTAGGACCAAAATCATGCCAAATGATCTCTAAATTGAACTTGAGTGGATCTAGTTGGTCTAAAACTAATCAAATCACTCAGTTAGACATAGTGTGCATAACATGAGCCACATTCAACCATCCTTGAACTAAATTTGGGTAGACAAGAGTTATTGAAATTTATAGGAATTACTAATTGGTCATGCTTTGCACTATAATTATCATGCCTATTTAATATATTTATTTGTCTTTTGTAGTTTAGTGATTATTTGATCCCAATTTTCACACAATCACCTAGCCAAACCCACTATTTTATTTACTTATGAATATACATTCCATGATTTCTATATTATTGCAAGATAAGAAAGTCTATCCTCAAAAATGTGGGTATTGATCAATTTTTTTTGTGGACCATGTATCTTCATTAGTAAGATTGTGTGACATGGCTACTTTTCAATTGATTATGAAAGTGGGTGTGTCCTTCAATGTTAGGACCAATGTTACATAGTGGTATATTTACTACTAAATAATCAGTTAAGGATATTAGGGTCTTGAATTTTATTTGGATTAGGGTATAATAAGATCTTAACAAGTTTCATGATATCACTCACATAGAATTCAATGGTATTCACTCAAATTTCAATGTGTCTTGATTGAATCAAAGCCTCAATATTTTGACACATGGCCTCATCCTAACCATCACTTGATATCCTCTCTATTTGCATGTTATGATTGACCTAGGATCCTAGAGAACTAGCATGTTACCATGTGGCATCATCCCATTGACTTGGAGATTCTACCCCCTATTCACCTTATACTAATCACCTAGGGGCCTAAGGAAGTGGGATCGCATAACATGGAATCATCACATGTATCTAGAGGATCCATGGATAATCTATTTGTCCTAGGTAAACTAGATAAGGGGATAATCAAAGTCTCAATAAGTGGAAAATCCTCACTCATCTAGGGCTTGTAAAAACATAAACTAGCAATTAGATTTCAAATTTTCAATTTTAAATAAAAGAGACAAGGTCCGAAAGATTAATAGGAAAGGTGAAAATATAATAGAATTAGTGATTAAAATGTGCCTTTTTTCTAAAGAAATAACTAATTTGGTCTATTTTTCAAATAAAATGACCAAGTCTAAAAGATCAAATAATATAAATAAAGTCAATTTTAACTTATTCAAAGGAATAAATAGACCCAAAATAGATAAACTTAATCAAACTTAAATAATTTAGACCATTGGGAATGCATCATGATTTAAATTTTAAGGGATTATAGAATGTAAACCCTAGGTTATTAAAGGATATGAGTATAGTAAATTAGGGTATAAAATATGAAATAAATACAACCACTAATTTGTTCAATAATTAACCTAATATGATATTTATAAAAATAGTAATGAATGATAAAAATAATTACTTAACTTGAAACTGACTGAGATGAATGACCCAGAGGTTGAAAAATAACATATAAGCTGATATGAGTGTAAAAAAAAGGTCTAAGTGTCAAAAACCGTCTTGGATAATAGTATGGTACTTTAGATATTATCAAATTATGTTATTTTCCTACTTTTAGTGCTAATTTACTTTGTGTAGAAATTGTGATATTCTTTGTACACATCCAAGTGAGTCTAATCTCCATATACCTAGTGTGGATGAGCCATGATTCACTATCTTACATTTTTTGACGGATTTAAGAGTAAAACCTAGACCTTCATGTTACTAGGGTATTTGTGTGGCATAAGCATAAAAAATTTTATGCTATCTAGGTAGGCTATATGTACTCAACAACATGCTATGTTGAGAGTTTCCTACATAATAATGCCTTGAGATAGGATCAAGCCCAAGGTACTTTTCCCAATCTAAGTGTTGGTGCAAAGTGCAAGTGAATGTTGGTATGAGTGAAAAATTGAGTGTTTTGAGTGTGATTAAGACTATAAATATGATTAATCTAGATTAGTAATGTTTTAGATGCCCATATGTAATAATATGGTAGAATAAGGATTAATGACCTTGATTTGCACAATTGTTTCTATGTTTGTTCATGAGTTTGTGCATTTGATTTCCATATAGTGGATAAAAGGATAAAATTCATGTATTTATAGTAATATAGTGTGGTTATAGAGTGTGAAATAGGTCTAGGCCAACCCTAAGTATGCTAGGAGTTGAAAATATATCTATTGGGGTTGAAATTTGGAAAAGGACACTAGCATGGTACCTTGGTTAATAGCCTAGGGCACTAGTGTGCAAAGAACCATGCTAGTGTCTATGTGGCAGAACCTAAGGCACTATGGGATTGGATCCATAAAGGAAGGTCTGAGATTTAATTTGAGATGTCTAGGGATGTGTAATGCCCACATAAAAGTTGGATAAGGGTTAAAAGAGGCCCCAAGATAGGTCTATGGCTAAGTTAGGGATGGGTGGTCTCAAGTGACACTCATTGTAGTCAATAGAAATTTATATGAATACTTTTACCCTGATTTATTTTAAAATTAAAAAAAATTGGAATGACTAGGATAATGGAAAAAAGGAGTATACCTAGACTTACCTATGAATCAAATCCCATGAATCTTGGTATGAGTATGTGAATCATGCTTTGTTGCATATCCTAAAAATGAAACATGGATGAATTAATCCCAACTAAAGTGATATAAAAAAAATACAAAATTTATTAAGGAGATAAGAGATAGAGGAAAGTAATTAATACAACTCACTAGGTATATGAACCGATGTAAAAACCTAGTGACATAATATGTGTGTATATGTAGATAGTGATTAAATGGTGAATATCTTAGATTTAATTGATGTCTTGCTCAATCTTCTTGTATGGGTGGCTCAATAAATCATTTTGGTTTTGAATTCATCATTTCCCACCCCTACATAGTGGATCATACATTGTGAATAACACAAGTTAGACTAATGTCTTTTCCAACCCTCTTATGTATATGGATCAATAACTAAAATAGGTTATGAATCCATCATTTTCTACCCATGTGTAATAAATTCATATCTAACTAAAACTATGTAATATGGTTCCAGGGACACTCAAAAACTATGAAATGTAAAATGGATAAGGGGCCTCTTAGGAACTCAATAATGTAGCTTAGAGACTATGCATAAATACTAGCCACTACAAATGGAAAAAGGCATCAATTTGGTGTGAAACCTAGTCAATTGGTGTTTGAATTATATAACATATATATTTACATGAAGTTTTTCATTCCATATAAAATGATTTGGTGTAAAATTGATCATGTGGAAATAATGTGCCACACGCATGCCCCTTATTCTAATATTTATGCATATGGATTCTAGACTAGTTTATAGAAAAACATTTTTATGTATATCCAAAACTAAAATGGTAATGATCATGTCATGCATGATTCCCCTAGTTCAAATAATCCTAGTTTGATTCTATGTAAAACTTAGTAGAAAATGATTAAATATGATAACCTATCACTAAAACTATATAAATCTGGGTTGTGACTATTGTGTTCTTCTATCAAATATATATTTTAATATTTTTGGGCTACTTGATAGAAGCATGGTTCCTTGGATAGTAATGTAATTTGTTTGTGTCCTCATTTTAGTGATAATGTAATATGTTTTTTATATTAAAACTAAAATTGATTTGTGTTTAACTATTTTCCACTTTGTTTTCTTGAATCTAAGCTCTATAAGTCTATGCCTACATGTTGAAAATGGTACAATGAGCTCACTTAAATGGCCTAATCTCTATGAAAAACCCTTATGAATGCCCCCTCTTTTGAGGGAGTTGTTATACCTATGTAATAATTATCCTTGAAATAAAAGTTTTGCATGATGTGTGTTAGGCTAGGAGACATATATGATATCTATAAAATAAAAAAATATAATTTTTAAAAATTACACCATAATGTATGATAATTATATCATAAGTTGTTAATTTACAATGTATGGTATATCTAGCATTCACAAGGTTGTCAAGATAGATAAACAATGCAAGCATGTGCATGAGCTAAAATATTTGAAATTAATTTGAGTAACTAACAAGGGGGATGGGGCATGATGTCCATCAAGGAACCCAAGGAGGAAGGGGAGATTTATGAGGTGCTTCATGGAATCTAAAATTGGGTGTTCAAGTAATAACTAAGATAAAAGTGTCATGTCCATGATGCATATATAAAATCATACATACATCACACATTAGGTATGTAAAGTAGACTAAGGGGACACAATACAAGGGACATGGGATCATGTCACTAAATTTGAGAAATGGATACATACAATGACATGTTAAAATGTCTAAATACATAAATAACAAGTAGGTTGGCTTCAAACCACATTAAAATACATGTTCATAATTCCACATGCATAATCAATAAGTCACATAGAAGCACATGGGCACATGTCCAAAGCATATGTACAATTAAAGGAAGTGGTGTAGAGTTATAGAAAAATTACTTATTCATATGCCCTTGAATATATGTAGAAGTAAAGAGACACAATCAATTATAAAATATAAAATCTAGAAATGAAAGTATGCATGAACATGTGGTAAAAATATGTGTAAGAGCAAATATGTACATAAACTAAGTCTATAGTAGTAGCAGT
This sequence comes from Torreya grandis, assembly GCA_037957365.1. Classification (NCBI taxonomy): domain Eukaryota; kingdom Viridiplantae; phylum Streptophyta; class Pinopsida; order Cupressales; family Taxaceae; genus Torreya; species Torreya grandis. The sequence continues at coordinate 1,223,783 of JARHVA010002741.1, forward strand.
TAGAAAAAATATGAGTAGTATAGAATGATATAACCTAGTAAATCAAAATTTATGTATAGAATTCCCCAATGGATGAATGCATCAATGCTGAATATATGTATCTATGTATGTGCCCCCAATGGTTAGATAGTATCTTATATAAACATGTGTAAATGATTTGAATCTTAGAAGAATCTGTGAACACTTAACAAGAACAACTAAAGAATGTATGTATGATAAAACTAACTATGCTAGGATATATTGCATATGTAGTACCTATAATAAATAATGTAAGCATGGATATGTAAACAATCTAATTTTTTGTTTTTGAGCTATATTTGAATGTTCTTGTGTTTTTTGAGTATATAACCATGTACAAAAAATCATGAAAATGTATATAAGGAATAAGGTAAGAGGAGAGATAATACTAAACAATGAGTCTCTCAAGATACTCACAATCAATATGTCATGTATCAAATAAAGGGATAGTGATCATGTATTCTATGTGATGAGGTATCTAGGATGTGATAATTTGATATACTAAGTGATCTATATCTAAAACTACCTATGGAGTAGGACTATGAATCTATGAAGTTGATTAAATTGGCCTATAAACTATAGTGTGTTTGAGAACCCATCTAGTAGAAGATATTGTAACTAGTGTGGATACTCTGTACTATAACACTAATCTATGTGGTGGTGGATAGAGAGATTCTTTTAATAATCCACAACATGTCTCTGACATAGGGGTCTCTCAAATAAAGATATTCATGGGAGAGTATGCATACATGGTACTGATATATAAGTATACCTCACTTACATTGGTGTATTAACTAACATTTGAGGTGTGCCAACATAATTTATTCTTGAAACTATAATTGGTGAGTAGTTGTATAAGTGGTTATGGAATAGTTAAAGGATACTCATATGGAAAGCTCTCAACTATAACCACCTGATTAACATGTATATACTTGAGACATTTTTGCATAGTAGATGTAATGGATCAAAACTATTATTTCCAAGTCATACCTAATCACATATCAAATGGGAATGCACTAGGTACTACTATGAATCTAACGTCCACATGTGCATGCCCAACCTATAGTGAAACTATAATCTCCCCAATGGAACTTTGGAAATGGCCACTAAATCCATGATAAACTATATCTATCTATGAAATATCCTACTTTTAATAACCTAGAATATTTATATGTGTTATATTACACATGTTTAAACTTCACCCATTATCAATCATGACACTTTGAATAGGATGATGATCAATGTATTATCATATAAAGAGTGCATAGAAATCTATGTTATCATCAATTATCTCATGTTATAGGAAAGTAATGAGAGGTCTAGCTAGAACTATATTATGATACACATCAATTATATTATTTAAAGTGTGTGTTTCCATCACATGTGTATTATAGGATATTGGTGGTGTATGTTCCTAATAAGTATAGTGAACACCTAAAGCTCCCACTATCTCATTAGTTGTATACTTTGGAAATAGGTCTAAATATATTTTCAATGTTTTCATTTTGATTTATTTTGGTCTGAGAACATTTGTAGGAATTCCAAGATCAATGATATTATATTGTATCAAATATTACATCTTATGTAATAAGATAATGCATCTATTTGTAGTAAGGTTTGGTGTCTTGTGATAATTACAGAATGAATTGACAACATAGTTCTTTAAAAAAGTCTTAGTCGTATCAACCTCTTTGATGGGAAGGTGAGATATGACAGTACATTCAAAGATAAATTATAGAGCTTCTGATGATGACTGAGGAATATTCATAAAATTTCTCTTTGGAGGAGATAATTAAATAGAGTGAAGAGGTGGATCTGAATCTACATTAACTATCATTTTTGAATCATTCTTGTTTTCACTAGATTTCACCTTGTATGGAGGCTTATTATAACTCTTAGTAGTTGAATCTGATCCAATTTTTTAATTTAGTTTACCCATGGAGAGAAGCTTGACTTCTCATTCTTTCATTGTATGTAAAATATCTATGAATTATTGAAACTTGTTGGATAGGATCTATTCATGCAATGTCGGTAACAAAATTTGATTGAATATGTCTTGGAGTTATCTATCTACCAAAGGGACAATAATATTTGATAATATAATTTTATATCATAATACATATTAATCCTTTAGCTCATTATATATTTTTTGGATTATTTCCACTTGAGAATATGAAACCTTATCACCAATGTTTATTGAAAAGTGTGCCAAAAACATATCTTCTCATAGATTAAATGCTATGATAGATTAATTAGGAAAATCATATAACCATTATAATGCATACTTCTCTAAACTACAAGGGAACAACTTAGTAAATATCTGATCATTAGACACATATTCTAATAATTTTATGTGGAAATCTTAGATATGGTGCTCTAGGTTACCCTTACCAGAATATAAAGTAAGCTTGGGTGCCACAAATCTATATGGAAAAAGAGTTAATGACATATGTTGTGTCAAATGTGTATGCAAAAGAACATGAGAATCCAAGGCATGAGATGGTCTAGTGTTACTCTGATAAATATATATCACCTTTGTCTATAAATCATGGATCTCATGTATAAAGGATTATACATTTGGATAGGAGGAACTAGACGTAGGATGTGTTTTCATTATTTATGGTTTCTGAGTTAGAATAGGTTATTATAAAATTTGTGTTACCCCCATAAAAGGTGTAACAATATTGACACGTAGGGGTTAGTAGATTGACCATTATTATATTTATAAATCTCTCCATGGACAACATTAATAAGGTCATCTTGCATATTTGAATTTTCAGAGATGAGATCTTGAAATTGTCTCTTATCAATCTCTTGGAATCAATTATTGAATTTTGTCATTGTAGGTTTGAAAGTAGGAAAATAAAATGTTATATACTTTGAATCTTTTAATAAATTTAATATTTTATACACTAATTTAATATACCTAGACCCTTTAACAACCTAGGTTTTACATTCCATAATCCCTTAAAATTTAAATCTTTTGGTGAACCTAAATTACTTTGAATAATACTCAAAACCCTAGACATAGATGCTCTTAGGGTTTATATCCTTCTATTTTCTATGTTCCAAAATTAATTCTAAAATATTAGATCTGATTTATTAATTTATTTTATATTTTTTATAATATATATGGAAAGAGGAGCTTGGGTGCCACAAATCTATATGGAAAAAGAGTTAATGATATATGTTGTGTCAAATGTGTATGCAAAAGAACATGAGAATCCAAGGCATGAGATGGTCTAGTGTTACTCTAATAAATATATATCACCTTTGTCTATAAATCATGGATCTCATGTATAAAGGATTATACATTTGGATAGGAGTAACTAGACGTAGGAGGTGTTTTCATTATTTAAGGTTTCTGAGTTAGAATAGGTTATTATAAAATTTGTGTTACCCCCATAAAAGGTGTAACAATATTGACACCTAGGGGTTAGTAGATTGACCATTATTATATTTATAAATCTCTCCATGGACAACATTAATAAGGTCATCTTGCATATTTGAATTTTTAGAGATGAGATCTTGAAATTGTCTCTTATCAATCTCATGGAATCAGTTATTGAATTTTGTCATTGTAGGTTTGAAAGTAGGAAAATAAAATGTTATATACTTTGAATCTTTTAATAATTTTAATATTTTTTACACTAATTTAATATACCTAGACCCTTTAACAACCTAGGTTTTACATTCCATAATCCCTTAAAATTTAAATCATTTGGTGAACCTAAATTACTTTGAATAATACTCAAAACCCTAGACATAGATGCTCTTAGGGTTTATATCCTTCTATTTTCTATGTTCCAAAATTAATTCTAAAATATTAGATCTGATTTATTAATTTATTTTATATTTTTTATAATATAATTATTAAAAATTTATAAAATAAAGTAATAAATCAGATCTAATATTTTAGAATTAATTTTGGAACATAGAAAATAGAAGGATATAAACCCTAAGAGCATATATGTCTAGGGTTTTGAGTATTATTCAAAGTAATTTAGATTCACCAAATGATTTAAATTTTAAGGGATTATGGAATGTAAAACCTAGGTTGTTAAAGGGTCTAGGTATATTAAATTAGTGTATAAAATATACAATAAATAAAACCACTAATTTATTCAAGAATAAACCTAATTTGATATTTATAAAAATATCAATGAATGACATCTATAAGTTTTTAGCTAGAACGTGACTGAGATAGATGATGTAAAGTCTAAAAACTAGTACAAAAGATGATTTGATGTTGAAAACAATGTCAAAGTGTTATAAACCCTCCTGGATAGTATCATGGTACCTTAGATAATAGTGTACCATGTTAGTGTCCTAATTTCATTGCTAATATTCTATGTAAAAACTATGTGATCTTTGAAGTGTACCTCTAAATGAGTTTGACCTACCTATACCTATGTGGATGAACATTTAATCACTATATGTTCACTATCTTTTATTGATATAGGATAAAATCATATACCTCCATGTTTTTAGGGTGTTTGAGTGGCATAAGTAGTAAAAGTTTGATGTTAGTTGGGTAGACTAGATGTCCTCAACACCCCACTATGTTGAGAGTTGTCTCCATACCAATACCTTGATAGGGGATCAATCCTTATGTAGTTATCTAAATTTAAGTTTCATTTCAAATTATAAGTGAATGCTAGTATGAGTTTTTGCTTGAGTGTTTTATCTGTGCTTGAGACTACAAATTTGAGTAATCTAAGTTTATGAATGCTATATATGGGTATGTGTAGTAGTAGCATAGAATATGGATTAATGACTTTGATGTTCACAAATTCTTGAGTTTGTTCAAAAACATTTTCATCTAATTAAAATATATTAAATAAAGTGCTAAAAGTCATATATTTATACTGATATGGTTCTTGTACAGAGTGTGAAATAGGTCTAGACCAATCCTAGGTATCTTAGGAATTTAAAAGATATCTATTGGGGCTGGAATTTGGTAAATAACATTAGAATTGTACATTGGTCACTATCATGGGGTGTTATTATCAAAATAATTATGCTAGAATCTAGGTGGCATCACATGAGGTACTAGAGGCTTATATCCATAGGGGAAGGTATGGGACTAGATTCAAGATATCTATGGATGTGTAATATCCACATAAATGATAAATAAGGGCCTAAATAGGCCCTAAGATATTTTTAGGGATAAATGAAGGATGGGTGATCTCAAGTGACACTCATTGCACTCAAATGTCATTTTATATGACTACACATTATGATTCTTGATGGTATTAATAGGGTAGATGACCATCAAATTTAATGTCATTTAATGTTGACATAGATGTAAGTGTGTCATCTAGTTGATAGTTTGTGCTAGGTGGAAATCATTTGCTCATCCAAAGTTTGGCTAAGATTCAAACTAGGCTATCTACCTCTACTATATTGATGAGGTGAGATCTTGACACTTTTCAAAATATCACTTATCTAGGGCCTTTCCAAAGGTTTTAAAACATATATATAATCCCTAATGATTAAGTAGATAGGATTACATAATATGGCATGATCCTAGGCATCTTGGGGCTTAAAAATTGATCAAAAGTGTACTAACTATCTTGGGGCCATGGTGAAGTAATATTATGCCACGTGGAATGATCCTATACATCTATAATGTCTTTGATTTGGGCTTGTAGATATATAATCCATGATGAAATATGGAGCCTAGATCATGATACCTATTAATATCCCAAGTATCTAAGATGTTTAAGGCTTGATCTAAAAATTTAAATGTCATAGGGAAGTGAGGAAGCATGATTTAGACACTTATCACAATCTCACTTTCCTTAGGGATATACAATTTAACAAAAATGACTAAGTCCTAAAAAGGCCAAAGGAAACAAGCGATTGACTCTTGGTAGATCTAGGCCTTCCTAGGGACTTGCGAGAGAAGAACTAACTATTGGACTCTAAAAGAGATAATAGTCATTAGATTTTAAATTTTAATTTATTCATGAAAATGACTAAGGAAATAGACCAAAATAAAGGTAATATGTAGTAACATTAATTAATAAAGACACATTTTAATAAATTTTAAGCCAACTAATCCAACATGAATAAAATGACTAAGTGTGAGCATAAAATACATATAAATTTTTATCCCTTTTAATTTGAAAAGGAGAAAATATGAACCAGATTGCTAAAGAAAAAAGTGAAATTTTTTTGAGACAATAAAACTATTTTTATAAATCTAAGTTGAAATGGTCTAAAAGTGGAAATTCCAATGTAGTTTGAAACACATTCCAAAATATACCAACACTTATCAGGATTATGAAAATTAAGATATTTATATTAATACAACCCCAATTGAAAAATATTTTAGGTTAAGTGTATATGAGGGGAATTTTACATTTATAAATAGTTCTAAGAGTGAATCCAATATAACATTATGACTACAATATCTTAAGGACCCATTCAAATCAAACCAATAAATAAAATAGGTCCAATAAATTAAACTAGAAGACTAGGCTCTTTATCAAAAAGAGGTTTCATGATTCAAGTGATGAAATTAGAGTGTGTTATGCCAGCAATAAAAAATTATGACTCTACTAGAAAATGCTCATGATTATATTGGAATAAATATATAGTCAAAGAACCCAAAATTTATGGATATAATAGTGTAATAAACATGAGAATATTTAGTAAGGGACAAGATGGGAGAAACTAAGTAACCAAATCAATAACTCAATTTACTCATAGTGTGTAAAATAATTAATTTACCATTTCATAGGATATGTAGGGATTAATAATTGTGGTTAAAACCATCAAGATAGTGAGTCCTACATTGGATACATTTTCCTAGACATTACTCCATTGCCAACCAAGAATCTATAACCCCAAAATATTTTCTTCTATTCCAACTCAAGGTCTTACTCTATTGATAGCTGGGCATCTATAGCCATTTTAGAGACTACCTGGATCACCCAAGATAGAGTATTTCTAAAATTGATTTTATTTTCTATTCTTATTTTCTCCCCTTTTTATGTCTTAGTTTAGGGTTGGGTACCACTATGATAAATGAAATGTATAACTAAAGATTTTTCACCTTAGGATTTTAACTATAAAAATTTCACCCAAACAAATTTTAAAATCATTTGAGATATGAAATTTATGCTTGGTTTCAAGAGGGTACTTTCAATGGCCAACTAGTTTTACCTAGACTTATCCACACTATAACATATTTATAACACATGCAGTAATCAAAGCCTTCAACATTGACCCAATAATAGGATATAAAGTAAAAAACAAATTGGTAATCATCCTCACACAAAATTTCATTTATACTACTTACTTATATATACCACATTTCAATGAGAAACATGAAACCACATGATAAAATAGTTTGGATAGACCCAAGGCCAAAAGAATAAATACTAAAAAGGAAATAAAGCTAAGATATACAACAAAAATATAAAATAAAAATAAGAAAGGAAGGGAAATAAAGGAAAAAAATTAAATTATTTATAGGATCATTCCAAGCCATCCCAAACATGGAAGTAGCGGCTGAGGAGATATCTTTTGGCAAATAACAAGACCTCCTTATTAGTTAGATACCTAGAATAGAACATATTCATTTTCAAATTTATGCCCATGTTTTATTTGACATTGAAAAACACTATCCCAAAGAGACATAAATTAAGTAGATTTTTTCTTAAAAACTCAACCATGTACTTAAATTACATTAACATGAAGCATTTGGGATATGGTCTAGTATATATCTCTATCCAAACATTAAATTATGGTGAGGTATAGGGGTGGGCCTTGACACATACCATATTAATTTACATACACAACCTGGTAGAGATATTTTATTTATGACCACCAAGTGATGAATCCACTATTAGTTGATCTTCAACTAACATAGACACTTTGGTAGTATCCATGTTATTTTCATCATATAGAAGATGCAAGATATGTTTTTCCTAAGTCAAAGACCTTATATCTCTATTATCAATGGCTAAAATATGTGGATAGATACATTAGATCACGTCATTATTATCTCTAAATCTTATTGGCTTCACTTCTTCATTCAAGCCACTATGCCCATGATTTATCATCTCATACTTCAATGTGTCTACTACTGAGAGAATCTGATGGAAAATATAATCCAATTATATAAGGTGTTTTAAAGCATCTAAGATTTTAGATGAAATTACAACCACTTGGATTTATTTTACTTCCTCTCTCTCTAATGAATAAATGGGGGTCAATTTGGTACAACTAAGATACTAATATTCTAGATTCATCTTGCCAACTATAGGAGCTACAACATATGAAATGGGTATTTCAAATGCATAGAATGTATCTCCTTCATCCATCTTATCCAACTCTTCTATTTCATCTCTAAGTTGACTATAATAAGCATATAATTCTTCCTCTTATGCAAAAAAAAAATTTCCACTTGGTTTCCATCTAAGATTTCACCAAAGATATCTTTTGTTTCATAATCATCAAACTCATATTCATCAATATTATTAGAGACTAGATCTTGACTATTGAATGGGAAATTATTAGTCAATATTTTTGGATGGTGGATCTTGATCTTATTTTAATTCCCAGTTCTCGATAGAGGGTTATGGGGGTGAACACCCCCCACTAGGGTTACTATGGGGGTCTAGGGGGAGGTGACCTATTTTGGAGCCCCCTCTTGGTGGGGGTTTGGGGGCAGTGCCCTTAAAGAAAATGTTTGTTAAAAATGCAATACAAAATATTCTAATTTCATAATAAATCTAGAATTTTCACTATTAGGTCATATATCTAATGGTAGAAATTACGTTTGTGCATTTTTTCCCTAATGCGTAACCCTAGTTTGATATGAGGGCATGGTAACCATGTTGGCATATAGTATGTGAATGAAGAGAATATTTTAGTGCATGTTTTTACCTTCATTTCTTGGATTGAATAATAAAAAGGACTAGTTGTTTCTATGTGGACGTATCCCATATTGGGTTAACCATGTTAAATCTATGTCTCTATGATATTGTAATTTATGTATTTTATTTACATATTTAATTCATTAAGATTGCTCTGTGTTCTATATTCGTATCAAATATGACTATTTTAACACTTGTCCCATTTTAAAATCTATAGAATCCAAGTTGTAATCATAGAAATATAGTCTTATAAGTTATCACATTCATTGATTGTGAAGTATCCCATATGTAACAAAGGACACTTAATCATTAAAATCACCAAAATCCACTTTATTAATAAATCAAGGTAGAACAACTTACTAATGAAAATCTAGACAATCATAATCATATGTAGTAAAAACCACAATAGGGTTCTCATTTATCACAAGGAGGTCTAGTTGGACATAATCTTGAGGGAATGATTTTTTAAAAAACACAAAATAATTTATAGGGTGACTTATAGGCAGATAGGTCAAAGGATTTTGGGGTACAAATACTAGTTATCTTGACAAGTAAAATAGGTCAACACCATAACCATATGGCATTGAATATTATTCAATGATGAATACCTCTTGATAATTTTATGTCAAGAATGTGAGTGTAGGATGGGTCCTATGAATAAGGATAGTAATTAGGGGATCTAATGCTCTAATATAAGCCTTAATAGCCACCACCTCTATTTTAAAGAATGGGTATTTCAACTTCCTATAAAAATGGTGAAAATGACTATTAAATTAGTTCATGGGCTCATTAGGATCCTTATAAATTTTAAAAAGCTAATAATACAAGGCAATAATATCAATAGGCACTCTAAAATGGTTGACAAACTATTTTCCAAGATAACCCATGAGGTGATGTATCCATTCGGAATACCTAGGTACCAATGACAAGCATCTTCATCTAAGAAATAAGGGAATAGGTGGAAATCCACTTCCTCATGTTGGATTTAGGTTTAGATGATGGCCTCTTTAAATTTATAGATGTGATGTTTAGCTATTTTAATCTATTTTATTATTTTTCAAAATAATAGAGTTTTATTCCTAGTTAAATAAATGGGTCTAAGTAGGGTAAATAAATAAATAATGTGAAATAATTAGGACACTCATTTATGTAAATAGATTGTATTTTTACCTTTTCTAAAAATAGTAATAATAAAGAGAAAACCAAACTTAGCTAAAAATTGACTGAGATGATTGTTACATGGTCTGGAAATTTTTGTGTAGGCTTGGGAGACTATTATAAATAGGATCCTAGAATTTGTTTCTAGATTAGATAACATCATCAAAAGTGGGACAACCTAATGTTTATTATTGTAGTCCTTTTCTATCACTATTTTCCAAGTGATTTTATATTTTGGGTTCTACTTGATAGGTTTATGTTACCCTATCAATGAAATATCAAATCTTAAAAGTCTATGAAACTCATTGTGCATGTGCTTTAATCCTCAAAGCCCTAAGAGCTCTTCATTCTTGAAATTTAATGGTAAATTGGGAAAGAGAGATAAAGTGTTAGTGTATAAAGGATACATTGGACACACTTCACACCACATGTGTGGGATCATTGCCTACATACCAATACTCTAAGGAGGGATCAAGCTAATGTAGTTCTCCCATTGAAGTGCTTGGTGCAATTCTATATGAAAATGTAAGTAAATGCAAAACTAGGTGTACTTAAAATGATTAGGGACTGGTGTAAGGGCTTGAATAAGCTTGAAATAATATTGGAAGGCTATATATAGAGAATAGGTAAAAGTAATTGAATGTACTTGCTTGTATTCTTGCTTCTCTATTGTAAATGAGTGTTAAACCTTCTAAATGGAAATTTAATGGCCTTTTATAGGGGATTTAATAATCATGGGTTAAATGAATTTGCATTAGGTTGATATGAATTCGGATAAGGATTCAAGAAAATATGACCATTAGGACCAATTTTGTGCTTGGAAAATAACACCAAAAATAAAACACCTTGAGTTTCAACACTCTTATCTAAGTTGGGTACTATTGTCTAGAGCGAATGAGACCTAAGGGGATGGATTTGGGCCTAAAATATCTACCTGTGTCTATAAGGGTTAAGTAAAAAGGGTTGTGGATGACTGGGAATTAGTAAAATAAAATCCTAAAAGGGTTTTGTAAGCAAGTAGGAGGACCTATGGATTAGGTGTCTATAGCCATACTCAAGTAACCAAATTTTGCATTTTATATGACTACATTTGTACCCCCTTTATCCTAGTGATGTAACAAAGTGAAATAATAGGATAAAATTAAGAAATAAAAAGTATACCTAAACTTACCTATAAACATGAATCCCATGAAGCTTGTGTGATGTTGGATAGTGCATAGAGAACACATTATGCAAGTGTGAATCTGTTGTGATCTTGAGTAAGGTTGAGTAATGGTGGATTGTGTTGTTTGATGCTATACCAAAAGTTATATTGTGAATGGATTTAAGTTCTCAATTCACAAGAAAGTGGGTCAAGAATACAAAGGTTGGCCCTTTGGCTCCATCATCACCTACTGAGTGAAGCTAGATGATCATGCATGTGATAATTAATGTCTAGACTATGTATCTAATCCCTCTTAATAGGTGGATCAAGAATACAAAGTTTGGCCCTTTGTATCCATCATTACCCCATGAATTGAAGCTATGAAGTAATATCAGTATGGAATAAATTCCATATGAGATGGCTCCTAAAACCCATGAATGTACTATGATCTGATAATGATGGTGTGGAAAGTCAAATGTATGTTGGAAACTAGGCCACTCTTGGCCATTTCAAAATATGGAGATTAGGTTTGTATAAAATCCCCTCCAAAACTAGTGTAATAGGCTTATGTGGAAGCCAACTCATGAAATTAGGTACTCAAGAAGTTAAGATTATATGAAATCTAAAATTTAAAAAAATGCCAACCACCTGTAGATGGAGTAAGGCACACAACTACTAAGAATTCTTGGGTAATAAACTAAACTCAAAAACAAAAGAAGACCAATGTGTTATGTACATTACCCCCAATCATTGGTGTCTAGAACATGGATTCTAATATGGAAGTTATGTCAACTACCTAATATGAAACTAGAAGTGAGAGCCATCATGTTGTTCATGATGCCACCTATATCTGGATTCTTTGAGAAAAAACTATACTAAAATATGTTGAATCTAGACTATGATTTATTGAAAAACCTATGACTAAACTCACCTTTCTATTTGTTTCTAGAAAAAATGATTTTTTTACTATCTAGATAGGAGTGCTAAAAATAGGACACCCTACTATCTGATGTTGTAGTCCAACTTTAACACCATTATCTAAGGCTAAATATAATGAATTTATATATTCTCTAATGTTTACCTAGTCTATTATACCTATTCTAATGTCTAGATTCTATTTTGAGTGTTCTAAAAACTACTATTTCAAACACTTAGGAGCTTTGATCTCTATGACAAAACCCTTGTTTATTGCCCCCTCTTCTAAGGGTAGGAATAAATGCCCTGGAATGACTACCCTTAGAAGAATAAGCCTTGAAAGTGTGTTAAGCTATAAAAATACATGATATAGCAATGATAATCAATAAGATATATTTAGATATAGAAATATTTGTATTGAGATATCGTTAGATCAATAGGGGTATTCCTAGATAGATATAACAATGTAATAACATGTACAATGTATTGAATTAGAACTAGAAATGTTAGTTTTCATTTGTTAGTTATTAGTTTTTAGTTGTCAAGGAGTGATGGAGCATGATTTCCATCATGGCATCCAAGAAATCAAGGTAAATGCATGATATGGATCATGGCATTCAAAAAAATGACAAGCAATCAAGAAATAACCACATAAAGCAAGAAACAAGAAGAATACCAGGTTGGCCAAGGGGCCATGCAAATAAGGGACATGGGCACATGTTACTCAAAATAAAAAGCAAGCATACAAGGCATGTTCAAATGCCACATATGCATGCAATTTAAAATAATCAAAGATTGGCATGAGGGTCATAGGCACATAAAAGAGTATAAGGGACATTGGAAAATGTCCAAAGGTATACACACATGAATAAAAGTAAAGGACATTGGTAAATGTCTTAAGGCACACATAAGAAACAAAATTGGAACTATAAATACAATCACATCTAGATATGTAGAGCAAGAAAGGAAATCATGTAATAACTAGAAAGGTACAATCACATATAAATAATTAAAGCAAGATTGAAAGTGTGTAAGACATGTTTAGTATAAGACTAGGTATATTCTAGGAAATACTCAAGTGCAAGATACTAATGATTTTTGATGTGGTAATTTATATAATCTAGTAAGTAATGTATGTCAACATGATAAATAGAGTGTATGGTGTAAGAATGACATAACCTAGATGGTCTAGTCATGTATAAGATTCTCCCAGTGGAAAGATGTATCAATGTGCCTTTTAAATGTATAAGTTGGATGCCCCATCAATGGGTAGGGTGAAGCAATCAAATATTTGGATGTCATTTCACACACTCAAAGAAGATCAAGTGAAGCATGGTAATGTAGATAAATCAACAAATAATAGAATAGAATAGAAAATGTAAGTCTAGCATAGTATTAATAATGTAAAGCATGGATGATGCATACAATCAAAATGTTTTTATTTTTTTATATATTTGAATGTTTTTTAAATTTTTGATATTTTATATTATTTTTGTATTTTGGGATTTTATATTATTTTGTATTTCGAAATATTTGAGCTATGTACAATCAAGTAGAAAATATTGTGTACAATCAATCATAATAAACTATGTATAGGTAAGGTAGAAAAGACATGATACTAACTAATGAGTCTCATGGAAGACTCCTTATCATGTTGTCCTATATGAAGAAGAAGTGTCATGCATGATCATAAATCATGATGAAAATGCCGAGACTATGGATTTGAAAGTTGTGTATGTTGTAAGTGCTCTAAAATTCTTGTAGTGGAAACTGATTGTGGGATCCTCTTGTAATGTTGAGAAGTGGATGAAACTATAAGGCTCTGAGGGAACTATTTGGTGGTAGGAGAAGCTATTTGAACATGTGATCTATATGTAGATGCATGATATCTCAATGATACTACCCTGGGTGTGAATACTGTAGCTATAAACTATCTAGAATCCTAAAGTTGTGGAGGTGTATGAACATTTTGGGATGGCGATGAAGGTTTCGACTATGGCTAAATCTAGACTAGAGGAAGAACTATAATAGGTAAAGGATATAAAACTAGATCAGAAGTGGTGATAACCTAAGTGATAAAGATATAACCATAGGTGTAGTCAACCTACCTATCTTTGTAAACTTGGGTGATAACATGTACGACATAATATACTATAGGCATAGAGCTAGTAGTAATTACAAGATAAAATATAAATGAACCAAGTTTGAAGAGAGGAGGGATATATATAACCACTAGGGTTTTCTTATGTTTAGTAGTAATAGGGAGATACTTAAAAGTAGACAAAGAGTTAGATACATCTAATTAGAAACCATATATATTAATATTATTATAAAGAACATTCCACATGATAGATAGCAAACAAGGGATAGAGAGCATGGAATCGTGCATTAATTCATATAAAAATTTGACTTGAATCATGACATTTCTAATATGTTTATCATGATACACTTGAAAAATTTTCCACGTGAGAGATAGAGAGAAAGTGATAGAAAGCATGAATTTGTGCATGAAATAATAAGAAACTTTGGCATATGATATGACATTTTTAATGTGTTTAGCATGATAAAATTGAATTTTTTTCCATCTGATAGATAGAAATCAAGGGATAGAAAGCATGAATTTTTGCATGAATGCATAAAGAGCTTTGACTTGTGACATAATATTTCTACATGTTTAGCAAAATAGAGTTGGACATTATTCTTCATGAGAGATAAAGAGTATGAAAAAGAAATATTGAAATCTTGTGAAATTTGAGAAATAAATTTTGTAATATCATCTCTAATTATGAAAATTAAGCATGAAATGCAAAGGATGAAGCTTTGTGCTAACATATGATAGACTTCATCATTCATGTACATGATAGGGCCCATTATGGTTTCCTTGTTATTTACAAGAAATGTAATAAAATTCTGTACACAAGAGAGAATATTTTTTTCAATTTTACTATGGATGTAAGTTGAAACCTCAAGAAGCAAATAGGTGCTAGTATATACAACAAGGGATTTGAAAATAATATTTTTTTTGTAAACTACTATTAATTTTTGAAATTAAAAATGATTTTTTTAGCTAAGTATGTATGTAAAAATTTAAAAATCTATGGGAAAGAGATTGATTTAATGGGTTCTAGTAGATGCAAATAGGGTTTTGAGATATATAATATATATATATATATATATATATATATATATATATATATATATATATATATATATATATATATGAGAATTACTATGAATTTTTGAAATTTGAAGTGATTTTATGATTTTAATATGCAACTAAAAACTCAGAAAGTAATTAAAAAATTACTAGGAGCTAGTCCATGCAATTGGGGTTCAAAATATTTTTAAAAATTACTATGAATTTTTGAAATTTGAAGTGATTTTTTTGATTTTAATATGAAACTAAAAAATTATAAAATAATTGTAAAATTACTCAAAAATTACTAGGAGCTAGTTAATGTAACTAGGGTTTGAAATAAATTTATTTTGAAATTTACTTCAAAATTTCAAAATTTGAGAGGAATTTATGATTTTGATTTTAAATAAAAAAGTAAAAAACTCATGTGAAAAATTATCTAGGAATTTACCCTAGGGTTTCTAGAGTTTTTATGCAAAATTTGAAGTAAGTCAGGTTCACTAAATGTTTTATTATTTTTCAAAATAATGGAGTTATATTAGTAATTAAATAAATAGGTCTAAGAAGGGTAAATTATTAAATAATGTGAAATAATTAGGCCATTTATTTGTGTAAAAATATTATATTTTTGCCTTTTCTAAAAATAGTAATAATAAAGAGAAAATCAAACTTAGCTAGAAATTAAAACACAAATGTTGAAAGGTCTAGAAATTTTTGCGCAAGCTTGGGAGACTATCACAAATAGGATCCTCAAGTTTGTTTCTAGATTGGATACGAGTGTAAAATGTGGGAGACATTGTTTTTGATGATATAGTCCTTTTTTACACTATTTTCAAGGTGATTTGAGTTTTTTGGACTCTGTTTGGTAGGTCTATATTTCCATGTCAGTGAAATATCAAAGCCTGAAAGTTTATGAATCTTATTGTGCATTTTTTTAATCTTAAAATCCATAAGATCTCTTCGTGATTTAACTTTAATGGCAAATTGGGAAAGAGAGAGAAGTGTTTATTGTGTAAAGGACACATTGGATGCACTTCACACCCCATATGTGGGCATGCTACCTACATACCATTACTCCAAGGTGGGATCAAGCTAATCTACTTCTCCCATTGAAGTGTTTGGTGTAATTATGTATGAAAATGCAAGTAAATTAAAAATTGGGTGTACTTGGAATGACGAGGGACTAGTGTAGGGGTTTTAATAAGCTTGGAATAATATTGTAAAGTTGTATGCAGAGAATAGGGAAAAGTTATTGAATTTACTTGCTTGTAATCTTGTTTATCTCTTGTAAATGAGTGTTAACCATTATAAATGAACTTTGAATGGCCTTTTATATGGGATTTAATGATCATGGGTTAAATTAATTTATAATAGGCCAACATGAATTAGGATAAGGATTTGGGAAAATATGACCATTAAGACCAATTTTGCACTTGGATAACAATACCATAAAAAAGAAATCCTAGGTTTCAACACTCCTTCCCAGGTTAGGTAATATTTTCCAAAGGGAATAAGAATTAGGGGGCTATATCTGGGCCTAAAAGATCTATCTAGGTCTATAAGTGTTAAGTCTAGAAGGCTATGGATTACTGGGATTTAGTGAAAAAAAGGCCTAAAAGGGTTGTGCAAGTAAGAGGAGCTATGGATTATGTGTCTTTATCCATACTCAAGTAACTAAATTTTGCATTTTATATGACTAGATAATCACACCTTGCATATATTTTTAATATAATTTATTAGGATTCTTAGGAAAATCATGAACATGCCATATAATGTTCACATGGTAGAAACATACACCAAGCCAAGATACGACCATAGGTGGGTTCAAATCCTATTCATGTATTTTTTAGGTACATAAAAAGGTTAAAAATTATTTAAAAATACCAAAATCAGTCATAAACATCAAATAATATCCTATTCACCTTTCCTTCTTGTGTTAATATGTTTGTGTGCATTTTAAGCATGCAACATAATGGGAAAGAATGAAGGATGGGTTGTAATAATCAACAAATAATCTCTTAAAATGCACTATTTTTAGGATCTCCTTATAGTGCCATTTTTTGGGTGGTCCATTTGGCACAACACACAAAATCTAGGAAGAAAATAGGAGAGGAAAGGATCAACTCATGAGGATTCCCCCTATTTACTTCAATCTCTCCTAAGAGGAAGTAGGCTTAGTAATAACTTCCCCAAGGTCTTGGTTATTGAATCTCGAAATACTAGATACCTCAGTTAACTAATTTGAGTTATTATATATAAGGGGTCATTTTAAAAGACACTTCAATACTTATGAAAGATAATTGATCTATTGTGCCCCGAAGAACTAGCTCATTTAATTTTATCAACGAACTTTGTCATTGATTGGTACTCATATTTTATCCAAATTTAATAGTGCATAAAATAAGACAAGTAAATGAACACATAGTCTAAATAAATAGTGAATAATTGATTTCAATTCAAAATAATCTTAAGCTAATCTAATAGAGACAAAAAAAATATCAAAAGAGAGGAAGGGTAAGGAGAAAGAGAATATTAGCCCACTTTATAGTGAGGATAGTTATGGCCCTATTAAGTAGATGAATCTCTTGAAAAAATAGTATTTGTTTGGACATCATGATATAATTTTAAGACAAAGATGGTGTAAGGGTTTGAGGATGAATTAGCTATGTGAAAGATGGAAATAAAGTCACCATGTATGTGTGTTGATAACGAATTTTAATTACAAATCTTTTAGATAAAATATGTTTCATGAATCATAGACCTAGAATTAATCAATACTTAGGTGAGTTATAGAGATGCCCTCAAATAAACTTAACTCATGAAAGAAGATAAAATATAACTAAAAAGTAGGAAAAGGGGGTCTAGTCCTCTACTCTAGTTTCTAATACTAATTGTACTATCCCCTAATACAATAAATAAATGGTATTTTATAAGCAATGCAAACCTATGGAGTTATCAATCACCCCACTACATGGTGATTAAAATAATTCAATGATATGTGTCCCATTAAGATCAAATTAGAATTAGATCTCACTCAATCTTAAGGAAAATAAGACTAGGGTAATGCCCACTGATCTCTAAATTGAATCTAGGAAACTCCAATTGGTATTACACTAATCACATCATGTAGTTGGCTACATTTTTTATAGTATGGTCCACATGAGATCATCCTTCAATTTATTTTGGATGGCCAAGAGTTGTTGAGATGCACAATAATACCTAGTTGGTCATGATCTATACTACAATGATCATGGATGATTAATAAATTTATTTGTCCTTTTATGGTTTAATGCCTACTTGGTCCCAATATTCATACCATACCCTAGAAAAAACCAATATCTTATTTAATTAAGAATCTACAATCTATGATGTATCTATCGATAGATGATAATATAATTTATGAGATTGATTATACATATCTAATTGGGCTTACGATCAAATTTATGGATGTAGATGGCCTAAATAGGTAAGATGACCATAAAATTTGTGAACTGATCCATTTCATGGTGGTAGACATATATCATTGGGAATAATACAACATGTGGCTATTTTTATGTTTATTATGAAAGCCAACATGTCCTTCAATGTTAGGGTTAATTATATGTGGTCATTTCTCACTTACTTATTGCTCAATTGAGGGTCCTAAGGTCTTTAATTTTATATGAACTAGAGCATGATCAAATATTGAGAAGTGTCATGATATGACACTGCTAGAGTTTGTTAGTTTTAGGTCAATGTTAAATGTGTCATGACTACCTCAAATTACTAATATTTTGACATGTGGCCTCATCTTATCCAGTTGATTGATCTCCTCTCTCTCTCTCTCTCTCCCTATTATAATTGACTTGAGAGCATGGGAATTAGGATATTTCCACATGGAATCACTTCATTCAATTAGAGAGTTTACTACTTGTCTAATTTGTACTAAACACATGGGGGCTTGGGGAAGTGGGATGACACCACATGGAATAATCCCATTCATCCAAAGGATCCATGGGTGGGTTCTCTACTCTAGGTGGTCTAGATATGTGGATATGGAAGGTCTCTACATGTTTCAAATCCTCACTCATTTAGGGCATACAAAAAAGTGAACTATCTATTATATTTCAAATTTATCAATTTGAAATGAAGATGAAAAATTCTAATTAAAAATGGTATTTTTTCCAAAGAAGCGATGTGGTGATATATTACCAAAAAAGATATGTGGAGGACCAAAAAAGGGATGGATGAAAAAATTCTATGGACATCTTGCCTATCCATGCTATCTACATCTAGAAATTGGACTACAAGTCCAATCAAATATGTGTAATCAAGTTCATGAATTATCTTGTCTTATAGTGGAAGAGAAATTATGGGATATAGATTCATAAGTAAATCAAAGAGTGGGTTCAGATAAGTGATGGCATGAACATTAGTATTAAGCAGATATTAAACCACAAAAGGACAAATAAATGCCTTAATTAGGCATGATCATTATAGTGTAGAGAATCACTAACTAGGCATTCCTATGGATCTCAATAGCTCTTGGCCACAAAAAATCAATTCAAAGACTATATAATGTGCTCTCTACTACATAGACTATGGCCAAATAAATGATTTTATCAGTGTCATACTAGATGTAGCTACCCAAGTTTAATTAGGAGATTAGTTGGCATGATCTTGGTTTTGATTTCCTTGAGATTGACTAAGATCTTATTAAAATTTAATCTCAATTGGACACACCTCATTAAATTATTATAACCATCCCATAGTTAGATTATTTATGATTCCATATGATTACATTACCTATAAAATAATAGTTCATAATTTTATTAGGGTCTAGTACATTTAGTATTATAAGTTAGAGTAGAGAACTAGACTCTATTTTCCTACGTTTTTAGTTATTTTTTCCTTTATTACATGATTCAAGGCTATTTGAAGAGATCTATGTAACTCACATAAGTATTGATTAAATCTATATTTATGCTTCATAAAATATATTCTATATAAAATATTTTTGAGTGATATTAATTTTCTTAGCATTTACATGGTGACTTTGTTTCCCTCTTTCACATAACTAATTCATTATTAGACTCTTTCATCTTCACTTTCTTATAGCTATGTCATGTTAGCCAATCAGAGACTAGTTTATCAAATGGATTTGTTTGGTCAATAGGGCCAAAAATATCCTCTCTAAAAAGTGGTCTCATGTTCTCTTTCTCCTTACCCTCTCTCTTTTTCTTTTTTTTTATATTTGTTAGATTAGCTTAAGAATAGTTTGAATTATAGTTAGTTATTCAAGTTCTATCTAGACTTCATGTTCATTCACTTGTATTCTTTTATGCACTATTGAATTTGGATAAAAGACAAGTGAAAACTAGAAAGGGACTTTATATTTAAATATTAATGAGATGGTTTTTGTGGGTAAAATGGAAAAATTATCTTTCATAAGTATTGAAGAATATTCTAAATGTGAACCTTATATGAATAACTTGCAACCACCAATTGAGGTATCTAGTACTCCAAGAGTTATTAACCTATATCTTGGGGAAGATTCTACCAAGCCTACTTCGTTTTAGGTTAAGAAGAAGGGAAGATGTGTAATTCTCATGAGTTGAGCCTTTTCTCTCCTCTTTTCCTCCTAGAGTTGGTGCACTTTGCCAAAAAGACAAAAAATAAAAATAAATAATCTTGAGTGGTTGAACCTATTGTTTTGATTCAATTAATATACCATATGTTTGATATAAAACTATTATTATTTGAAATATTTTACATGTAAGTGGAATTGGAAGATCTAAACAATTTTTTGGGTGAAAACAAGAGAGAGGACAAGAGTTTATTTTATTTTTATTTTGATTTTATAAATATTTTAAGATATGAATCTAATCTAATAAACAAATAAGCTAACATAATATAATATAATAAATACAACAAAACTGAAAATAAAACCTCTAACTTGATCAATGATAATACCAAAGAGAAGGTAGAGAGATTGTTATTATAAGTATACTATCTTAATGTAGATAATGCATGTCATTGCTAAATATTTTACCTTTATGTAATTATCTAAACAAAGGTATGGAAACAAGAAGAAATAAATAAATACACAATAAAAAAGAAGATAAACTAAATAGTGGATGAATTGATTCAAAAATTGAAGAAAATATTTTCCAAAAATTAAATCAAGTAGGATAGGGCTCTATAAAAATAAAAGATCCAATTTCTAATGCGAATTTTAGATCCAAAAACCTAAGGAAAATTAGATACTTGTAAGATAAGAATGGAAGTTTCATGTTAGAGTTAACTAAAGCTTGGATAAATTTAGAAGTGATAAGTATTGATAAAATAAGTTTAGGGATAAGTTGGACCATATAGAGAGTGAAAACAAGAGAAAATAATTAAAAAATACAAGAAAAAACATGAAAATTACATGAAAACTAAAGTCTTAGATGCTAATTTAAAAAAAAATTAAATAGTGTTGAAACCACCACTATCTTTAGGTTATGAAAGTGAAACTGCCATAGAAAATAAGAAAATTTCCATGTCAAAGATGTTATTAACATAGTAGTTTATGAAAAAAACTATATTTGGAACAATAAAAAATGGTAGTTTCATTACAAAGAGTTGTAGTTTCATTATAAATATAAATGTATTTGGAATGAAGTCAAGGAATTTTAAAGACAAAATACTCCAAAAACAAAAATATATAAGGATTAGAAAGAGCCAAAAGGGGCATACAAGATAAAATGATAGAGAGATGTAGGTCAGAGCATATTTATGTGAAGGTCCTTACATCATCATTTTTTTAAGAATGCTACACCATTTAATTTTTAGGTGCATATATGTTTCTCCCTCATGCTGACACATCATCATGAATTGACAAGGGTGTTTTCTTAAGTAGCATCACATTAAAATAAAAAATGAGGTTTTAAAAACTTAACTTACTTGTGTGGCATAACTAAGCCCACTAATCCACATTCTTGACCTATGAGTAGAAAAATAAAAATCAAGTGTAGTTTTATGAGAAAGTGAAAAACATACTAACTATTCATAACATGGACAAATTTACTTTCCATGTATGCATGGGCTTTGATGCTACCTAAACCATCCTATTTTGAGATAAATTTGGAGTCAAATTGTAATACCCATGTATGTTTGAACCTCTGTGACCTTCTTGTTGTTGTTGTATATTTTCCTACATGTTGATCTTTCAAATGCATAAGAATTAAATGTTATTCCCTCTCTGATTTTGAAAGCTTTTTTTATTCAAATACAATTAGAACAATCTTATTTTTTATTCAAATCCTAAGAAATTAAATATTTAAATAAACATAAATCATAATCAATTTTATAATATATTTTATGGGTAACTTGTGCCTAACCTCTCTAGGAAGGATAGAGGATTTATTACTTAGGCTCTAGAGTAGAGTGGATAGCTGTGCTTGTGAAGTGTAAATTTGGACAATGTAAGAGAAGTTACCATTGAGTGTAAATGATCCATTTGACTTTATACTAAGTCAGTGACTTGGAAAAATAATCCCACATGGTCTTGTAAGGTCATTAAGAGGAAGTATGGGCTTATAATAATTGAGGTTCCTCTTGTAATTAATTACCCTCCTATTTATTAGGTTGGGTGGAGAGACCTTGGGATATGAAATTTAAACTTTATTTTATTTTCCACACCCACTCTTATCATCGAGATGTTTATTTTTGGGTACAGAGTGGAAGGTGGAGAAGGAAAGCATGGGAGCATCTTGTTGGAAGCTTGATAAGATATTCATGGAGCAATGGGAGAAAATGTTCCATCAATGAGGTTGAAGGAGAAGAGGTAGGCCTTATTTTAGTATTCTTGTGTAATAGAAGAGTTAGTTTTGTTAATCAAATATTGATAAAGGAGAAGTTAGATTGGTTAATGTTTTGTATGCCTAAGATTTACCTTTCTCTCTCATTGAATCTAAAATTGTAAATGAAATTTTATTCATTATTAAATTGTTGTGGGCTTTTTGAATTGTAATTTTTCTTGGCATCAAGTATGTTTTATTTGATTTTTTGTCTTACATTATATAAACCAAATAAAATAAGTAAGTTGGATTTGTGTTTTTTCAAATAAGTTCTATTAAGACATTTAAATTGAATTAAAATGGAGTATTTTCATCCAAAAAACTATTTATTTTACATTGCTAATAGTAATAGCCTATTTAGGTTGTGTGGTGTTATATATATCCTTATTTATATTTATCCATAAATATATTTTTATTATTTAGGAAAATTTGTTATTCAAAATAATTATATACAATTTTATCATTTAGACATAAATTACAAAATGAGTTATATTTTCTAATTAGTGCTTCATTCTTTTAAAAATGGTCTAAATAAATAAGTTTATATATGTATATATATAAATATAAATATAAATCCATAACACATTGACTTATATTATTAAAATAAAATAAAAATAATAATAATAAATAAAATAAAATATCAATATAAATAAAAAATATGAAAAATATGTTGTTATATAAAACAAATATATATATATATATATATATATATATATATATATATATATGGAGGGGAGGGGCACTATTGTGTAGACCCCCACCCTCCCCTCTTCCATTGAAGGAAGGGGAAGAAAGTGGTGTTGGGATAGATGACCACTTCTACCCCAAATAACATATAGTGGAGGGATCATATGATTACCAAGGCCTAGGCATACATGCTAATGACCGTGGCCATGGCCAAGTCATGTGTAGTCTAACTGAGCCTACCGACCAATTGTGTGTGTGTGTGTGTGTGTGTGTGTGTGTGTGTGTGTGTGTGTGTGTGTGTGTGTGTGTGTGTGTGTGTGTGTGTGTGTGTGTGTGTGTGTGTGTGTGTGTGTGTGTGTGTGTGTGTGTGTGTGTGTGTGTGTCTGTGTGTGTGTGTGGATTAAAATGGAAGTTTCATTTTATATATTATTAGTGGATTTCAAAGGATTTAATAGAATTTATGTAAATTATTTTTTAAGGTTTCAATGTCTAAAAGATTTAATAATCATGTGAGAAAAGAAATTACAATAGTCTTTTTTTAAATAAATAGGTATATATACATCAATAAGTCTAATGGATTCTGAACTTGATGTATTTCCTCATGATCTACAAATAAAATGTCTATCCTTGTGAAGAAAAAAAATAAAATAACAAGAGAAAACAAAATAGATCAAATTGTTATTGTGAATTTTTATTATTCTGACAAGGAAATTAGGGAAATATTTTTTCTGAAGCCTTAAATATGAGGGTGGAAATACACCTAATCCAAGGGTGATAATTAGTCCCACCATCAATTTGACACATGAAAAGACTTTTAATTTTTATAAATAACTCAATTAATTTTATTTTAATAAAACAAGTTAATAAAATTCCTCCTATGCCTTGATTTAAACTAAATTAGACTATATAAAACCTAGATTTGTAAATGTTAATTAAATTATAAAAACTAGTATAATTATATTTTTTGAAATAAGAAAATATGTTTTGGAGACATTATCTCACCTCTCTAACTCATTTGAAAACCATTTAGTTTTTGAGTTAATTAAATGCATAAACATACGAGTTGTCAAAACTAAAACTTGTAAAAAAATTTATTAGGTCTCTAGATAACCAAGTAGTGTTTAAATAAATTTTAATTCTATAGATAAATATCATTAATGATAAATTAAAGATAACCCTTATTAGTTAAAAATTTACAAACTCACTTTTCCTCCTAAACCACTTTAGTTTTGATGTTAATTAAATATTTAAATTCATTTTTATTATAATATGTGACTTAGATTTCATTTTATCAGGTAGTGGAATTTTCCAACAACCATTCAATAATTTTTATACTTTTATTCAACATTAATTAGGGAGAATTTTCGGAAGCACATTTCAAAATCAAAACTTAATCATGTTTCTAGCCTTGAAGTCGATCTAATATTGGCATAATTAAAATACTTAGGCATGGCATTTTTTAAAAATAGAAGTTGTAGGTAAATTATAATAGCTTCAAATTATAATTTAAATAATGAAATAAATTTTATGGTTAATATTACTATTTCCTAAGAGTTATTCCATAGCTAGCTTATTTAAAAATTTGGGACAATTTTTCTAAGTAGTTAAAGTCACTTGGAATGGTAGACTAAATTATCATCTTTCCCAAAATAAAATTTTTGTGTTTCCTTAACATAATATTTAAAACTTATAGAATTAGTTTCCATGAAAATAAAAAAAATTATCCTCTTCTGTCAGATTTGAACCAGAGGTACTTTTACACCTGATTATTAGTGTGAAAAATTAGTGCACCTTGTCTCATTCATAAGTCTTTTATTGTTATGATAATTTTAGTGACTTTTGGGTTTTATAATTTGGGTCCTGACTACCCTACACTATTTTTAAATTTATTTATTAGTTACCTTGGTTAAAATTTCATCCCAAAAATGCATTTTTATTGTTTGGCTTTAGTTTCCATTGGGTAAACTTGGGTTAGGGCCTACTTGAAGTTGTTTGGAGTTTACCCTTAGTAGGAGTCTTGGTTTTTGATTTTAATCTTAGTTTTATTTATGCACATACTTCCCATATGTTTAGATGTACTTGTAAATATTGGTAGTGCCTAAATTCACTTGGGCCATCTAGTGGTCATAATTTTATCAATAAGGGGTAACTATGTTAAGCTTAATCATGTGACTATTCAAGTGAATGCCAGGAACATTAATGTTATATCTAACACTCATTTAGGGACATGTGAACTAAAACTATCCTCAATTATAAGTTTTATGGGATCTATATATATATATAAGAAGCTTAGGGAATGGGTGTGGGATTAGCAAATTGACCCTTAGTTCACCCCTATACATGGGTGTTATCAGCTAACTTAAGGATATTCTTGGATAAAATGCTTAGATAAACAACCCTTAGGATGGCCTCCTAGTGTGGGAAATGTACAACTAAATTTAGAAAGTTATAGGAACACTTATTAAACATTCAATCCTTAGTATGCTTGATTACTAATGAGTGATGTGGTATTTTTATTCCTATATGTGTATATTGTTAGCTTCAACATGTAATTTTATTATTTAATCATCTATTATGGGATAATGATCCTCATTGATTATTTAGCTATTGAGCTTGTTTTATGTCATCATGACCTTGGTGTCACCATTAAAGACCTATTTATCTATTTAGTTTCTCTGAGTAGTCAAACTGAATGATTTTGATATTTTGGCCTTATTAACAAGAGAACATGGGTTCATTATCATGATTGAATCTTACTGTGTCATAGTAAGGTATTTATTATGGTAAGAACATATACCTTTTGGTGTTTCTAGTTTGATATTATTTTCATTTATATGTGTCATTAATTTGTGTAGGTGATGAGATCATAATAGCTCACTTGAGTGATGTATTATGTCCCTTATTTGTTTAGATTTCAAACCCATTTGTTGATGATGTCTCACAGAGAATACCCATTAAATGTGAAAGGGAAATACATCATAACCTGATTCCATGGAGTGGATATGTAGGCTTAACAATTTGTGGTTGAAGAATTAGGTCTAGGTTCTTAGGCTAAGCTAGGGGTGTTTGTCATTTTCTTTTTTTTTGACTTCGTACATCCTTGGTTAGATTATATATATATATATCTGTGTGTGTGTGTGTGTGTGTCTATATATATATATATATATATATATATTTATATATATATGTATGTATATATATAAATATATATATGTATGTATATATATATATATATATATATGTATGTATGTATATATATATATATGTATGTATGTATGTATGTATGTATATATATATGTATGTATATATATGTATGTATATATATATGTATGTATATATATATATATATATGTATGTATGTATGTATATATATATATACCAATTAAATTTAAATTGGTTGCTTTCATTATCTTGAGTTCCTTAAGAGTAGATCTATATAATGTGAGATGAATATTTATTGGTGATACTTAAAGTGGTAACCTTGTGTTAAAGTGATTATCATTTTAGTTTAATTCATTTTCCATGAGTGCATTGATTAGCATATGTGTGATTAATTTTGTGAAAATTTGAATCAAGAAATTATATCTATACTTTAACATCTATTCTTGGTACCTTATTATTGTATATTATCCCTCTTACTCGAGTTAAAAAAAAATGGAAACGACCTTGATAATGACCTCATCCTATTATGGTTCAATTCTTTTTAATAGAGAATCCTTATGGTGAAAAATAGTTGAGTTAAATAAATTACCTAATTCTATGTATAATAGCATGTGTCACACTCCTTTAATAATGTTTTAAAATTACATAATAAATTAACCACTAAGAAACTACATTTACTAAGTAGGTACCATTGAATTGGATTTTAAAAATTTACATGGGTTTCGGGTCTAAAAAATTGGTCATGACATTTTGGTATCAAAGCATGGATTCAACACTAGGAACTCTAGGAATATCAATATGTTTGGTTTAGTTACCTTTCATAACAAAGATAAAATAGATTGTTTACTTCCAATTTAGTTAAAATGATTTGTGAGACTTATCTATATAGATTTACTATAATAGTTATGGTTTTTAAGTGACCAAACATAAAACATGCATATTTCTATGATATATTATTATAGAATTGGTTGTTAAGTATATGATATCCACTTATTATTCCTTATTTGATAGTATTAGAGGCATTTAGTAATAATTAATGTTAGAAAGGATGAAAAATATATATTAGTTGGATTGATGATACTACATGAATCCTTATGTATCCCTAATAAAATAATTTTATTGTATTATGTTGTGGTTGTGAACCAATGTTAATAATGTATTATAAACCAAACATGTGCACCCTTAACTTTTGTAATTGTTTATATACATGATTAATTGTAACTTATTATATAAACCCCCACATCATTATGCATGTGAGAAACCTCATAAATAATGGATCTTATCTATGTAAACAATATTGTTGTGTAGTTATGATGTGTATGGTGTGGTGTAAATATAACAATTGTGTTATTGAGCTAATCTATAATTTGGTGAATGTAAATATAGTGATGATGTTTCTTGTGTGTAAACCTATTGTGTGTAAATGTGGTGTAAACTAAATTCCATTCTTAAAAACATTTATTGTATAATTTAAATTTTTGTTATGCATTAATATGTTGTATTATATGATCCTGCATATTTTCTCTAGTATTTGGGTACTGATGCAAGTATGGGGTTTGAGGGTGGAGTATAAATATGTTTCTATCATTATAATATATGTTACGAGATAGGAAGTGGAGATTCTCGTAAGATGGAAACCCATTTTCCCCCTTTAATGGTCACTCTGTGGATGATGTGTTTCTCCACCTACCATTTAATGGTTGTTATGAGAACAATATTTGTGACTTATACCTAATGCAACCTTGTGAATATTTTTGGAAAATATCGATAACAATGTTTTATATTTCCTCTAGGAGGTAATAAAGGCTCAACTTATTCCTTCTCCCCTTGAGGTGATTTATTAGACATCAGTGTTTTAATTTGAAAATTTTGTGAGATTGTTGTGTCCAATTTTATTTTATTTTGGTTTCCATTTTAAGCTGTTTTTTGAAACCATCACTTCATTTCTCTTGAATGTAAATTTTATTTTACAAAGATGTTTTGTTGGTTCTAAATTAATTATATTGGAATTTCATTTTTTTTGTTGTGACCTCTTGAAAAATATATGTGACTTATACCTAACGCAACCTTGTGAATATTTTTGGAAAATATGGAGAACAATGTTTTATATTTACTCTAGGAGGTAATAAAGGCTTAACTTATTCCTTCTCCCCTTGAGGTGATTTATTAGACATCAATGTTTTAATTTGAAAATTTTGTGAGATCGTTGTGTCCAATTTTATTTTATTTTGGTTTCCATTTTAAGTTGTTTTTTGAAACCATCACTTCATTTCTCTTGAATATAAATTTTATTTTACAAAGATGTTTTGTTGGTTCTAAATTAATTATATTGGAATTTCATTTTTTTGTTGTGTTGAATCTCATCAATAATGACTTACACAATGTATGATTGTTGGGTGTATAAGAGAGAAGAACTATATTTTAATATAGATATAGGGTTTTATGAGTCAACTTATGATTAAAAGTCTTGAACCATCCTCCTTCCCACCACATGTATGGTTTCATACAAGATTTAGCTAAATCACTTGCTATCCTAATTTTGGGATGTCTAAGTAGAATTTTTATTATGAGGTCTAAGGAGGTTAGGTGATCTCATAATGGACTTAGCTATAACCTTTAATTCATTATTTTTGGGATGTCTAAGGAGGTTTATTTTTAAAATATGATGATTTATTGGTTATTTAAACATTAATATTATTATATTCAGATGACAATTGATATTATTGCTTAACATTACTCGATATTGTTATATGTGGTTCTACCATGATTTGATACTTATTATTCACCTTATATGTTTACCATGGAATGACACATACTTTTTTTTGTATTATCTTACAAAATATTTATTTATGATTATACACATTCTCTTTCAGAGGTATTAACATTAGCATTCTATGATATCAATTGGTTATAATAGATAGTGGTTATCAGTATTAGCTAGTATTGCTCAGTGTTACTCAAAATACCCTGGCCATGAAATTGTATTGATATTAGCAAGTGAACTCTCACCATGGAATGACACATATCTTAACCATTATATTATCACAACATAATGGTATTATTATTGTACATGGTACTTATCATATTTATACAACTACTTAATGTCTTTGGGTTTTAGTTGGTTGTGGTAGTTTTTAATGATAATATAGTGTGATACTTTGGAACATACCTAAATAAAATGATATTAGCTATTGACTTAATAATATTATTAATTATAACAAAATCAATTTCATATTAATAATACAATATTTTGATAAGTCTAAAACATGAATAAGAGGAAGCATTAAGAGTAAAGTTCTGAGCATAAGGACATTAATAATCTATTGAATTTAAAAGCATAAATGATAACTATTGTTGTATTGTTGTTTACTTAAGTTACATTATTTTTAATATGTTATGATTTTATATAGGTGTGTGGTTTTTAAACCTTGTGTTGCTTTAATGAATTTGAAGATGATGCCTTTATAAGATGGGGAGTATGTAATACCCCCATATGTTTGAACCGTTGTGCCCTTGTTGTCAATGTATGTTTTATTAACATGTTGATCCTTGAAATTCATATGAATTTTAATATTATCCCCTCCATTATTTTTAAATATTTATTTGTTGAAATAAAATTAGAATAATATAATTTTTAATTCAAATCCTAAACCAACAAATATTTAAATCTACATAAATCATGAGCAATTTTATAATATATTTTACTAGAAATTTGTGCCTAGCTTCTCTAAGAAGGCTAGAAGAGATATTATTTAGACCCTAGAGTAGAATGGATGGATGTGATCATAGAGTGTAAACTTGGAAAACGTAAAAGAAGTTATTTTTAAGTTTAAAGGACCACTTTGAATTTATACTAAGTGGGTGACTTGGACAAATAATCCCACATGTGATTGTAAGGTCATTAAGAGGAAGTATGGGATTGTAAGACTTGAGGTGAATCTTGTAATAAAAGTACCCTCATATTTATTGGGTTGAGTAAATAACCCTTGGGATACTAATTTTAGACGTTATTCTATTTTTCACACAGTCTTGTTTTGGAGTTGTTCATTTTGGGGGAAAGAGTTGAAGGCGGAGAAGGAAATAATGGGAAAAACTTTTTGAAAGCTTGATAATATATTCATGGAGCCATAAAATCATTTGTTATTTTAAGTACAATTAAGGAGAGGTACACCTTATTTTATTATTCTTATGTAATAGAAGCGTAAGTTTTATTAAGAAAATATTGATAAAGGATAAGTTACATTAGTTAATGTTTGTATGCCTTAGATTTCTTTCTTTCTCTCTCATTGAATCTAAAATTGTAATGGAAATTTGTTTAGTATTAAATTTTTTTATGATTGTTGAATTGTAATTTTTATTGACATCAAGTATGTCTTATTATCTTTTTTGAATTACCTTATGGAAACCAAATAAAATAAGTATGTTGGATTTCTATTTTTTTCCAATAAATTATATTAAGACATTTAAATTGACTTTAAATGAAATATTTTCATCAAAACATTTACTTATCTTAATTTGGTATAAATAATAGTCTATTTAGGTTGTGTGGTGTTATAGATCCAAATACTTTATCTCATTCTCAAGTTAAACTGAATAAAATTTATTGTGAAACAAATAGATAAATATCCATGTTTATATTTCTCCATAACTATTATTTTATTATTTAGGTAAATTTGTTTTTTGAACTAATTATATATAATTTTATCATATATATATATATATATATTAAAAAATGAGTTATATTTTATAATCAGGGTTTCATTCTTTTAAAATTTATTTAAATGAATAAGTATATATATTATAAAAAAATTAAAAAAATAATTATAGTAATAAAAATAAATTAATAGTTGGTCCAATTAAAGGATGAGTGAAAAATTGATACAGGTCCACCTTGATAGATTTCTAATTTCCCTAAATTATAATATCCTATATTCGAGTAGACTCTCTTCTCTACCCATAATTGAGTCCAACCATAATCCTATGATCTTTGAAGCTGATAAAATCTCTAAACCCAAAAGTTACCCATTTAGATTTGAGAGCATGTGGACTCATCATCTTATCTTCACAAATTCTTTGGAAAATTGGTAGAAGGAACCCTTTTTGAGATCAACCTATTTATTCTCACTAAAAAGCTTAACTTCCTAAAAACTAAGTTGAAAATATGGAATAAGGAAGTCTGTAGAGACATTTTCCTTCAAAAAAGGTCCATTGAGGTATAAATTTCCACCATTGAAGTATTTAGTGCTTCAGGAGACTACAATTAATAGATGTTTTAGAGGGAAACATAAATCCTATGCAACTTTCACAACTTGCAAGAAAAATAAGAAGCTTACTAGAAATAGAAATCTAGATGTTTATGGCTGAAAGGAGACATAATCACCAAAATTTTACACCATTCACCATCTAAGAATAGGATTTCCAATAGAATCACTCAACTATAAATGGGATATTGATCCACCAATAAGGATGAAGAGGTTATATCTCAATCTCAACATATTATAAAATTTTTCAAGAAGCTTCTCTTACAAGATGGTGAGCCTAATGACTCCCTAATCTCATCAGCTTTATCAAACTTTAATAGGTTATTCATAGTCATGAATAATACCTCCCTCATAAAAATACCCTATAATGAGGAAATAAAAAGTGTGGTATTTCTTATGGATGGACTGAAGGCCCTAGGACTAGATGGCTTCCCTCCCTTTTTCTTTCAAAATTTTTGTGACATTATCCACTTGGAAGTTGAAGAAGCAATTAAATATTTTTTTCAATCCAAATCTATCATAAAATAAATCAATAATACTTTCTTAGTCTTAATTCCTAAAATCCAAGGAGAAAATAACACCAAAGACTTTAGGCTTATCAGTCTTTATAACATCATTATAAGATTTACTCTTCTATTTTGGTCAAGTGTATACAACCCTTCCTAAATTCTACCATTGGGGAATAATAGGGGATTTTGTAGTTGGCAGGCAAATTTCTAATGGCATTATCATAACCCATGAAGTGATTCATTCCATCACAAAATCCTCTAGGCAAGGTATTTTTCTTAAACTGGACATGTCTAAAGCTTACGATTGGGTTTCTGGTGGTTTCTACTTTAGATTCTAGAAAAGATTGGTTTCAATCATGACACTCAAAAAATCATTTAGATTTACATTGTTACCCCTAAGTTATCCATAATTATAAATGGGGTCCCTAAAATATTTTTCCATGTTTTTATAGGTATAATTTAGGGAGATACCCTCTCCCCATACCTCTTCATTTTATTGGTAGAATCATTGGGGATTATCTTGAGATGGGCGTGTAGTCAAGGCCTAATTAAGGGTATCTCAGTGGCCCAAAATATAGATCCTATCACACATCAATAGTTTGCAGATGACATTATCATATTAGGTGATGATTCAACTAGGGAAGTGAAAATATTGAAATACATCCTCAATAATTATGAAAAAGTGTCTAATAAATGCATCAACTTTCAAAAAACTTCCTTTTCTTCATATATATGGTTCTCACACAATAAATAATAATTTTTAAAATCCTAGACTATCAAGTGGGCAATATTTTGGCTAACCATTTAGGTATCCCCCTCTGTTTTAGAAAAATGGATTCCAATATACGTAATCCCCTAATTGATCAGATATATAAGAAATTAGTAGGGTTGAAGGGGCACCTACTCACATAGGTAGGAAAAGTTTAGCTTCTAAAGACTTCAATTTAGTGTATCCATGTTTATCTTATGGAAATCTTCAAAATGCCAAACAATGTAGCTTCCAAAATAGAGAAAATTCAAAAAAAAAAATTCATCAAAAAGAAATTGAAGAAAGATTTAGATTCAATCTAGTTGTCTGGGAAAAGGTATGTTTCCCCAAAGCTAATGGAAGTCTTGATCTAGGAAGCATAAACTCCATGAACAGAATCTTATTGGCAAAAATGGGTTGGCATGTAATGAAGGATAAATGTGAATGGACTAGAATTATTAAGGTTAAATACCTATAATCAATGGAAGAGGAGGCATTTCTATGGGAGGAAGGACCTCCTAGAGGTCTTACCTTTTAGAAGGCCACTTTTAGTTACAAAGACCTTATCAAAAGAGTCATTTTGTGGAAAATTTGAAATGGTGAGAAAATTGAATTTTGGGAGGATGCATGGATATCTCCCACCCCTCTATCATTATATCCACATAGGCTAGCTAGTATGGTCACCTCAAGTAGAGATGGTGCTCCAAGATCAAGAACTACAAGGAAAATAAGGATGGAAGGAAGTATTAGAAAGCCATACCAAATAAAAGACTTCCCTTGGATGAATTACAAGATATTAAAAATATCAACTAGTGTATTATCAATATTCATATCCCCTTAGTTTAAAAAGATAATCATTTCATATAGAGAGTAGAAGACAACAAAGAGTATTTAGTATCCTCAGGTAATGTTATTAAACTCAATCTAGATAACAATTAGGACTACTAGGAAAACTTTTGGGTAAAGCATATAACCCCTAAGATTAACTTATTCTTTTGTCTAGCTACTTAAAATAGACTTTTAATAGTAGATAATATCACTAAAATGGGGTTAATCATCCTCAATAGATGTTTGATTTGAAAAAATGTAGAGGATTCCACTCAACACGTTTTTTTAGAATGCCCCTTTAATGTAAATTTATTCAACGAGATTATTAGTCACTTCAACATGATATGGATCAAACCCAAAAGAATAATGAACCTCATTTTACAATGTAAACCCCCATGGAATATCACTTATTTGACTTTACTTTGGTGCCTTTCACTTCCCTACTAGTTTTGGTGCATCTATAAAGGTCATAATGATAGATTGTTTCAAAACAAAAAAGAATTAGTAAAAGAATGTCTTCATTAGGCTCTACCAAGAAATTTATAAATATTCTAAGGCATTACTCCTCAAGTAAACAATCCCACCCCCCCTTTGGCATGACTTATCCTTAATAACTAGGATCTTCAACAAGATATTAGCTCCTCCTTAAAAGACATCATACCCAAGCAAGGCAAATGGAAATCCCCACAAAGGGGTAGATAAAATTGAATTTTGATGGGGCCTCGAAAGGAAACCCAAGACATATTATAAGAGGGGGTATTATAAGAAATACTAGAGGCAAAATGTTTGCGGCCTATGCGAGCCCCATGGGTGAACAAACTAACCACTTAACTAAAGCTAAAGTAGCCCTTTAGGGAATTTAGCTAACACAAAGCCTTAACTAGAGAAAAATCATTGTAGAGGGGGATTAACTCAATATTATAAATTCATTGGAAGAAAAAACCACTCCTTCACATACTATTAAGGATTTGATTGAAGATGTGAAGCTTATCGTTCACACAATTTCACAAGTTACACTCAACCATACTTAAAAGGAAGGTAATGGGGTCGCTAACACCCTAGATAGTACTAGAGTTCATATATCAGGTTTAAATATTTATAATAATGAAGGTAGCATCCCCTCTAATATGTTTAGTGTTATCCCAGTGGAAGGTACACATGCCACTTAATTCCATCATGTCATCACACATGCAACATATAGTCTCAAAGGGCCTAATCATGACCTTTCATACACACATTCATTCCAAGGTAAGGGGATGTTATTATGAAAAGGAGGATTTAGAAGTCATTCCTCATAACATAAGACCCAACCATTTAACTAGCATCCTGAACCCTTGGCTCACTCCCTCCAACCTTGTAACTCTAGACAACATGGGTGGTGATAGAGACTAGCTGTAGCCAACATCTTGTAAATATGTTAATGAGCACAAAAATGTGTGGAAAAAGATTAATAAGGGAGGATTAACTTAGTACATGGAGTGAATTACCAAACACAATCCTCTTGTGGTTAGAGACTTTGTTACTGCTTAGATGAAAATGAAGGTTTCTATGAGGAGGATTTTTGTTAATGTTTCTATGGAGTTTATAGAAGATGTCATGGGCATGGCATGTACTAGCACTAAAGAATACAAGGATCAATCTAAGAATCAAGAATCCTTATAGTCATTATTTTGAACTAACGAATTCATGTGAACTAAGAAGAAGGGATTTCACCATGCTAACCTACCTAGGTATTGACCCAAAGTTTGCTTACAAGTCAAGAGGTACATGACCTTGGAAGGTATGTATACTTTGATTTTCTCTCACAATTTCATGTTTCTCAATCACTTCATAAATTTTATGATCAACCTTCCCTATTTTATTTTGAAATCCTTAGAAATCATAGTCCTCCTTCACTATGTAAATGACACTAACCTAGTCCTACACTAGACTTCATCCTTTTACTGGTGAAATATAGCTGAACCCTACTTGGCGAAAAATCCCCCCTAGAATGATCTTACTTTGAGGAGGACTCCCTAGAGGACCCCCCAGAGGAGGATCCTTCTGCATAGTCTCCCCCACCCTGAAACACTCCCCTCGTAATAGTTTGTCCAAATCTCCTCCTAATGACCTTCCCCTCAAAATGTTGTTCATCCCTAAACCCAAACCCATTATTTTTGGTACACCTTCTATCTCTGATCAAAAGGGAAAGGCCATTATAATAATGAAGCATGAGAAAAACAAAGAAATTCTAAAAAAATTTAATTTAAAGGTTCAATAGGTAGGTTTTGGTTTGGTTAAATTGATTCAATATTGGAATGAGCTCCACTAGGTGATGGAGGACATGGTACAAATGTTGGTATAGTCTACCCAATCCATCCCTTTGCCCCAGTCTTCAAATCCCCCAAGACCTAAATCCCCCCCTCAGTTCCCCCATGTGGGTCCCCACAAAGCATCCCTTCCTATAGGTGAAAGGTAGGAAGCACCTGAGGATGATTTTCCCCACTAAACAAGCTGAGGGTCCTGAGAATTTTACCATAGCAAGGGCCTCAAAAGATAAGTCTAGCATATTTATAAAGGATACTTCTACTATGGAGGACACTGAGGAGGGTACCTTAAATTAATGTGTTTTTTCTATTTTTTCTCTTTTTTGTTGTTTACTCTTTTTTCTTCTTGTTCAGCCATTTGGGGCCTAGTTATAACTCTTTATCTCACTATTTGTTGTTTTGGATCCCTATAAAACCTAGGTTTACCTTATCAAACAAAAAACAGAAATAAATATATAAATCCATAGTAAATTAAATTATATTATTGAAATAAAATTAAAAAAATAATATTAATAAAAAAATAAATACCACCATAAATGAAAAATAAATAAATAAGGAAAATTTAAAATTTAAAATTTAAAAATGGAGGGGAGGGGAACAATTGTGTCGACCCCCACCATCCATTCTTCCATTGAAGAAAGGGGCAGAAATAGGGTTTGGGATATCCATAGCTCATGCATCATCCCCACTCCCTAATAGCATACAGTGGAGGGGTCATAGGCTGATTGAGGTCTACACAAGCAAGCCAATAGTCATGGCCTCATCCAAGGCCTATGCAACTTGATTAAGCATATTCTACATGTAAATTTTGTTATACACACACACAACTTGATTAAGCGTATTCTACATGTAAATTTTGTTATACACACACACACACACACACACACACACACACACACACACACACACACACACACACACACACACACACACACACACACACACACACACACACACACACACACACACACACACACACACACATCTGTGTGTGTGTGTGTGTGTGTGTTGGGGTGGGGGTTAACAATTGAATTTACCTTTTAAATCCTATTAGTGTATTTGAGAGGATTCAATGGAATTTTTGTAAATGATTTCATAAGGTTTTGTTATTTGAAAGATTTAATAATCACATGAGAAAATAAATTATAATAGGGCTTGTTTTCATAAATAGGTATATTTATATCAATAATTTTAATGGATTCTAAACTTGATGTATTTCTTCTTAGTATCTAAATCCTCTACCTTAAGCATTGTAAAAAAAGAAAAATAACAAGAGAAAACAAAAGAGTTTAAATTATTATTGTGCCCAAAAGGAAATTAGGGCATGTTTTTTTTGTGAATCCATAAATATAAAGGTAAAAATATACCTATTCTAAGGGTGGGAATTAGTTGAAACATCACTTGGATAAGTCATAAGACTTTTCCTTTTTACACTTAAATTAATTACCTCTATTTTAATAAAATAAGTTAATAAATTTCCTCCTATGCCTAATTTTAAACTAAATTAAACCATATAAAACCTAGATATGTAATTATGCCTTAATTAAATTCTCAAAACTAGTATAATTATATTTTTTAAATTAATCAAATAAGCTTTGGAAACATTCTCTCACCTCTCTAACTCATTTGAAAACCATTTGGTTTTTTAGTTAATTAAATGCATAAAATTAGGAGTTGTCAAAACTAAAAATTGTAAAATATTTTATTGGGTCTTGGGATAAGTGAGTAGTGTTCAAATATTTTTTTACTCTATCAAGAACAATCATTCATGACCAATTTTAGACAAACTTAATAGGGAAAAATTTATGAACTCACTTTTCCTCCCAAAGCCACTTTAGTTTTAACATTAATTAAATACTTAAAATTGAATTTCTTAAATATAGGAATTTTATTTTATTATGTTATGTCATGTAATTTTTTAGCAACCATTAAATAATTTGAGCCTTTTTAACATTAGTCCTTTCAGGCTATTTCTAGAGACACTTTGTGGAAACAAAAATTACTCATGTTTCTTGCCTTAAAATCAATTTAGCATCAACGTAGTTAAAATACTTAGGCATGGTATTTTTCAATTATATAAGTTACAAGTAAAATATAATTGATTTGAATTATCATTGAAATAATAAAATAAAATTTATGGTGAAAATTACCACTTTTCCCAGAGTGATCATATAGTCAGTTTATTTAGAAATTTGGGATAATTTTTCTAAGTAATTAAAGTCATTATGGAATGGTAGACTAAATTTTTGTCTTTCTCACAATAAAAATATTTTGTTTTATTTAACATAATATGTATATCTTAGAGAATTTGTTTCTTTAAAAATTAAAAAAAAATGGAATTAAACTATAAGTACTTTTGTACCTAATTATTAAGGTGAAAAATTAGTGCACCTTATGTCGTTTATAAGTCTTTTGTTGAACTGGTTGTTTTAGTGACTTTCAATGTTTATAACTTGGCACATGACTATCCGACACTAGTTTTAAATTTATTTAATTATTATCTTGGTTTTAATTATGGCTCACAAATGCATGTATATATGTTTGGCTTTATTTTACATTGGGTAAACATGGGTTGGTACCTAATTGAAGATATTTGGCGTGTACCCTTTATAAGAGTTTTTTTTTCACTCTCAATATTAGTTTTATTTACATGCATAATTTTAATATGTTTATATGTACTTGTAACTATTATTAGTGCCTAGATGCACTTGGGACATGTAGTGGTCATAATGTTATCTATAAGGGATAACTATGTTAAGCTTAATCATGTGATTATTCAAATGAAGGATACATTCATTCATGTTAAATATAACACTCATTTAAGTAAGGGTGAACTATGATTAGCCTTGATTATTTGTGTGATGGGATTACCATATATATGTATGCATGTTAGGGATTGGTCATAGGTTTAGTGAACTAACCCTTAGGACACCTCTATGCATGGGTGTTATAAACTAACTTGAGGGTGTTATTTCATATAATTCTTAGATAAATAAACTTGAGGATTCCCTCATAGTTTTGGAAATTGTAAACTAACTTTAGTGATTTCTTGGAACACATGCTTAAATGTCTAATCCTTTGTGTACTTGACTACTCATGAGTGATATGGTAATTTTATCTATGTATGTGTTTATTGTTAGTTTCACCCACGTGATTTTATTAGTTGATCAAAGTTTATGGGATAATGAATCTCATTGACTATTTGGTGATTAAGATTATTTTATGTCATCATGACCTTGGTGTCATCATTAAAGACCTGTTTAAAGATGGATCTTTTTCTAGAAATATAACTAAATGATTTTGATATTTTGGCCTTATTGGAACAAGATAGCATGGTTACTTATCGTGATTGAATCTTATCATGTCATAGTAAGGCAAAACATAGGGTAAACACATGTACCCTATGGTATTTGTATTTTGTGATTATTATCATTTGGATGTGTCATTCCTTTAAATAAGTGATGAGAGATTAGTATCTTGATTCAATGACATATTAGATCCCTTATTAGCTTATATCACCAACCCATTCAGTAATGACTTATCACAGAGGAGACCCATTAAAGGTGAATGGAGAACTGCATCATATATTGATTCCATGGAGTGGATATGTAGGCTACCCAAGTTGTGTTGGGATCATTATTTATAGGTTCTTAGGCTAGGTTAGGTTTTCTTGTCATTTTATTTTTTATTGGTATCTTACTTCCTTGTTTGGATTATCTATATGTGTATAGCATTAATTTAAATTTGATTTTGATCATCACGTGGTTTTTGTCAACCATTTCACTTTAAATTAGCTAGTTTCCTTGTATTGAGTGCCTTAAGAGTATATTTATATAGTGTGAGACAACTCTTCCTTGGTGAGCCTTAAAGTGGTAACTGTATGTTAAATTGATTATTATTTATTTCTCTTCATTTTATAATAGTTTGTTGATTGGGATATGTGTGATTAATTTTGTGATCATTTAAACAAAGAAATTATATTTTTTCTTGACCATCTATTCTTGGTATCTTATTATTGGGTATTTTCCATCTTACTTAAGTAAAAAACTATGAAAACACCTTGATGATGATCCCATCCTATTTTGGTTGGGTTATGCTTCCTAGATAAATTTTATGGTGAAAAATAGTTGAGTTAAATAAATGACCTAATTCTGTGTATAACTGCATGTGTCACACTCATTTAATAATGTTTTAAAATTACATACTAGTTTAACCACTAAATAAATAAATTTAATAATTAAACATCATTAAATTTAATTAATAAAAAAATTACTTGGGTTTTGGGTCAATGTTTTTTGGGCATGACACAAATGACATGAACCTAGAAAACTGAGATGAAAAACAACATTCCTTACTATAGTGTTATATAAAATAAAATATTAAAATTATTAGCCTATGATTCATTATAGTTATTTATATAACAAAATAAATCTTGAAACATGAGAAAATGTATGTTTAAATAGAAAATTTCTAAAATTGGAACATTTTTAAAACTAAACAACTAGTAAAGTAGGCTATATATTTGAAATTTTTCTAAGAATGGAATTCAATTATGCATTTGTTATTTTGTAATATTTGAGATCTATATTTTATACGAATGATTTGATCAAGAGATAATTAAAATAAATGAGTATGAGGAGAACATGTCAAATATACAATTGGTCAAAGGTGTGGGTAAGGGGACATGCCAGTTTTCCTCACTTTTAAACTTTTCTCCTAATTTTGAAAATACATTTAAATCTAGTGAATTTAGAAAAAAAAAATCATGAATGAGATTAGGGGGTTAGGTAGGCTAAAAAAAATCATTTTTTTCGTATTTTGGTATATTTTTGGGCTTAAGGGAGGGATTTAACATAGTTATGGATGGTTAGTAAAACTATATCTATCAAGATGAAACCATTGGTATTCATAGACTAAAAATTAGGTTTTCAATATGACATTTTACCAAAATATAGCATCATGGAGGGGTGATTATGTTTCAATAAGCAGGTGTGTGACACCACCTCATAATAATAATAATAAAATTATTAGGTAATGCATGGTGAAGTTGTGTAATTTCTACCTATAAAAGGTGACCATTTTGTCACATAGGGAGAAAAGTATTTTTTAAGTAAAATTATATGTTAAGAAAGTGATTAGAGATGTTTAGCTTGTATTCTATAGGGTGGATACATGAGATAGAGTTGAATGAGGGAGCATTAGTAGATTTAAAGAGTTATGGGGTAGTTAACAACTAAGGAGTTAGATATGACAGACATGGAATAGATTATCAAGATTAAAAAGGTGGGGATTGTTTCCCCATCAATAAGGTTAGTATGAAACCCATTTACCCAATAGGATGTAAACATGAACACTTTGTAATTTTTATAGGTCCTAGGAGATTGGATGAGCACTTTGACAAAAATCTACATTATTATATGTTTGAGAGAGGCCACAAATAGGGGAGAAGTTACTAGTTGGTAAAAAGTACTTTAGAGATGCCAATACACCTGATACATGTGACAATCATGGGCTGAGATTGGTAAGGGTGGAATAGGTTACAATCTTAAATATTTGCAAGGATATTATAGGTATCATTACCTCTTGATTAGAGGGAAAAAAGGGGTCATAGTGACTCCTAAAAAACTAATCACTCATTTTTAGGAGCATTCAATAGAGGGGATATTAGGTGTTTTAGGCCCAAGAGGTTTTGGTAAGGACCTAGAGAGACTTATAATGGATTGTTAGATTGGATTGAAATCTATTAATAACCCCACATTTGTCATGGGATGTGTATTAGTAGGTTATTTCTTTGTAATGGGGATTCCTTATTGATGATGTAGAAGATATTATATCCATGAGGTGGACAAGGATGAATTCATTTAAGGATTTTCCCCATGTTTTGGGTACATTAAGGGCATCATATTTGATAGCTCTACCTTATTAGAGCATGGAAGGACTATGGTAAGATGAGGTTATAACCCTTTCATCATATGAGGGTGTGATATAGACTAGAAACAAACACTTAAAGTTAGATGACCATCCTATAAATAGGGTACCTAAGTATCTCAAGATACCATATGTATCCAATCTCCCTACATCATAAGTAGTACCTAGATATAACTTATAGAGTATGTATTC
Source organism: Torreya grandis (assembly GCA_037957365.1). Taxonomy (NCBI): domain Eukaryota; kingdom Viridiplantae; phylum Streptophyta; class Pinopsida; order Cupressales; family Taxaceae; genus Torreya; species Torreya grandis. Next base: position 1,266,486 of record JARHVA010002741.1, read on the forward strand.
AAAAATAGGGGGATTTGGGTGGCACCCAATTACACTATGGACTCCCATCATGGGTGTGTCTATTATTATAGGATCATAAAATATACCATAACCTAAAACATGGAGGAGTTAATATATTGGGGATGATACCTCTAATGATACCTATTGGAGACATAATTTGAATTCAATAAACATCACTTCAATAACCATCACAAAAATAATAGGTATTAGTAAGAGGATATGGAGGAGGAGACTAGGATAATTGAGGGGGTGGCTAGTGCTAGTATAAGAGACATTAATGGGTGAATAAGAGGTTGTGATGTGTGATAATGAGGAATTAAATATTGATTTTCATGAGGATGACCTAATTAAAATAGTTTTTTTACTTTAGTTTCTTTATCACATCACCTTCCAATTTATTACTTAGTTACTATTTTTATATGAGTGGGGATTGAATGTATACTTTTTTCATGGTTTCAAAGAAATCTATTCAATGGTGGAAAATTATTAGAGATACTCTGATCAACCTTTTTCACATGAGCATTGGGTAACTCGAGATCAACTTATGACATATGTGGGTCTTCTTATAGGCATAAGTAGATACACATATGTTTTTGCCTATACCTATCATAAATATTTGGATGTCACTAATTTTAAAATAATATAAATGGATTATATTCTTACGTAAAGAATATTTAATAGGTTAATAGGTTTAGATGACATTGGGCTTCTTTAATTAAAAAGATATTAGGAGGGATAGCCTCTTAGGTGGAGACTAGTAGGAGACATCATAAGAGTATGAGTTATATCCCATGATACTCATTATAACCAAGGACCTCTAAAATGAGGAGGATAAGTATCCCAATACAAATGAATTTTATAGGTGTAAAAATAAAACCTATAGTAGGGTCTTAGGATTAGACTATTGTACATGCATATTTTTGTTTTTGGATTTTAAACATTTTTCCCTATACGATGGTAATTATACCGAGACATGATGTATAAAATTCACATTGATGTGTGTGTGTGTGTGTGTGTGTGTGTGTGTGTGCGCTGCGCTGCGCGCGCACGTGCGTGCATGTGTGTGTGTGTGTGTGTGTGTGTGTGTGTGTGTGTGTGTGTGTGTGTGTGTGTGTGTGTGTGTGTGTGTGTGTGTGGTGTGTGTGTGTGTGTGTGTGTGTGTGTGTGTGTGTGTGTGTGTGTGTGTGTGTGTGTGTGTGTGTGTGTGTGTGTGTGTGTGTGTGTGTGTGTGTGTGTGTGTGTGTGTGTGTGTGTGTGTCTGTGTGTGCGTGCGCGCGTGCGCGTGCGCATGTGTGTGTGTGTGTGTATTAATAATAGATCCTAGTTTATTATGGTAACTTGTCATGGTGTACTATTATTTTAATTTCCATGTTACTTTTTAGTCTATGTACCTCAGATGACTTGACACATGATGATATACCATGTATCTATTGATTTAATAATAAATGGTATGGATATTATTATATATTTTATATGTGAAAAAATTTTATTTGTGTAAATGAAATGAATTTTTATAAATTCACTAATGAATATTTTTAAGATGATGATAAATCTAATTCATTCATACAATAAACAACTTTCATATTAAAACAAAGGAATGGAAGGGAAACATGATATATGTGAGATAGTAATGGTATAAAAAATACATAAAAAATTCACAAGGAATATGAATTTAACCTAGTCCTAAAAATTAAAGAATTATTTATACTTCTTGATAAAGTTATAAAATATTAGTTTTATTGGATTCATATAGATGAGGCCAATCTTGACATAATTAGTTAATAAGATATATTTTTCCTTTAAACATATGCATCTAAAAAATATTTTATATATTTTTATTGTTCTTGTTTTTTCTTTGACACTTTTTTATTTGAATTTTATTACTTTGATTTTTATTTGATTTTTTCAACCCCTACACTTAGTGCAATGTGATTATGAAGTAATAGAATGTAAATTAAGACAAGCAGGTGCACTAGGATGTTGGAGTAAATGAGTTTTCAAATAATGTAGATTCTTAGTCACTTCAACATGATATGGGTAAAACCCAAAATCATCATGGACCTCATTTTATAATGTAATCCCTCATGTAATATCTATTATTTGACTTTCCTTTGGTGCCTTACATTTCCCCACTGGTTTTAGTATGTCTAGAAAGCTCATAATTACAGCTTGTTTCGAAACAAAAGTCATTAGTGAAAGAATGTCTTCCCTAGGCTCTACCAAGACATTTTTGAAAATTAGAAGACATTTTATCCCAAGAAAAAGGATCCCACCCCCATTTGGCATGAATAATCCTTAATAACTAAGATCTTCAACAAGATATTAGCTCCTCCTTAAAAGACATCATATGCAAGCAAACCAAATGGAAACCCTATAGGGGTGGATAAAATTGAATTTTGATGGGGCATATAAATGAAAACTATGCCCTACAAGTGGAGGGGGTATTATAAGAAATACTAAAGTAAAAGTGTTGGTGGCCTATGTGGGGCCTATGGGTAGACAAACTAACCACTTAGCTGAAGCTAAAGCAACCCTCTAAGGAATTCAGCTAGCATAGATCCTTAACCAAAGCATAATCATTATAAAGGAGGATTCACTCAATATTATAAATGCCTTGAAATAAAAAATAACTCCTTAACATACTACTAAGGATTTGATATAAGATATGAAGCTTATCCTTCACACAATTCCATAAGTTAAACTAAAACATACTTACAGGGAAGGTAATGGGGTGGTTGACACACTAGAGAGTACTGGAGTTCATATCCGAGGTTTAAATATCTATCATAATGAAGGTAAGATCCCACCTAAGATGCTTAGTGTCATCTAAGTAGAAGTTACACATGTCATTTAGTTTGATCATGTAATCACACATGCAACATTTCATCTCAAAGGGCCTAATCACAACCTTTTAGACCTGATTCATTCTAAGGCAAGGGGATGATACTCTGACAAGGAAGATTTGGAAGTAATTACTCATAACATAATCTCCAACCATTTGAATAGTATCCTAAATCCTTGGCTTGCTCCCTCTAACCCTAAACTATAGACAACATGGGAAGTGATAAAGATTGGCTAGATCCCACATCAGCAAAAAAAGATTATAAAGGGAGGATTAATTGAGTACATTGAGTGCATTATTGATAATAATCCTTTGGTGGTTAGAGATTTTGTCACTGCTTAAACAAAAATGAAGGTTTTTATGAGGGGGATTTTCATAAATGTTTCTAAGGAGTTTATAGAATATGCCACTGGCATGGTATGTACTGGCACTAAAGAATACAAGGATCAATATAAGAAGAAAGAATCCTTATATTTCTTCTTTGAAAATAATGAATTGATGCAAAATGAGAAGATGGGATTTCCTTGTGGTAACCTACCCAAGTATTGGCCCAAAGTCTACTTATAGGTTATGAAGTACATGACCCTGAAAGCTATGAACACTTTGATTTTCTTACACCATTTCATGTTACTCAATCAACTCAAAAAATTTAGGATCAACCTTCCCTATTTTC